>QCXZ01000138.1:30844674-31050296 GCA_025024175.1 Rhyzopertha dominica | reverse complement strand
TATATTTCAAAATATAAACAAATTTAGGGAGACCAGGTCGTTTCCACCCCCTGAAGAATTTAAAAATTCGTAGCTCCCGTACAAGCTTTGTTACACTTTCATACTCAGTAGGTTATTAGGTAGTCATGAGAAAAGCAATATTTCAAAATATAAAAATTCGTTAGGGGAGACCAGGTCGTTTCCACCCCCTAAAGAATTTAAAAATTCGTAGCTCCCGTCCCAAGCTTTGTTACCACTTTCACTACTCAGTAGGTTATTAGGTAGTAATGAGAAAGCAATCTTTCAAAATATAACAATTCGTTAAAGGGAGACCAGGTCGTTTCCACCCCCTGAAGAATTTAAAAATTCGTAACTCCCGTCCCAAGCTTTGTTACACTTTCATACTCAGTAGGTTATTAGGTAGTAATGAGAAAAGCAATATTTCAAATATAAAACAAATTCGTTAAGGGAGACCAGGTCGTTTCCACCCCCTGAAGAATTTAAAAATTCGTAGCTCCCGTCCCAAGCTTTGTTACACTTTCATACTCAGTAGGTTATAGGTGAGTTAATGAGAAAAGCAATCTTCAAATATAAACAAATTCGTTAGGGGAGACCAGGTCGTTTCCACCCCCTGAAGAATTTAAAAATTCGTAGCTCCCGTCCCAAGCTTTGTTACACTTTCATACTCAGTAGGTTATTAGGTAGTCCATGAGAACAAGCAAATATTTTCAAAATATAAATAAATTCGTTAGGGGAGACCAGGTCGTTTCCACCCCCTAAAGAATTTAAAAATTCGTAGCTCCCGTCCCAAGCTTTGTTACACTTTCATACTCAGTAGGTTATTAGGTAGTAATGAGAAAAGCAATCTTTCAAAATATAAACAAATTCGTTAGGGGAGACCAGGTCGTTTCCACCCCCTGAAGAATTTAAAAATTCGTAACTCCCGTCCAAGCTTTGTTACACTTTCATACTCAGTAGGTTATTAGGTAGTAATGAGAAAAGCAATATTTCAAAATATAAACAAATTCGTTAAGGGAGATCAGGTCGTTTCCACCCCCCTGAAGAATTTAAAAATTCGTAAGCTCCCGGCCCAAGCTTTGTTACACTTTCATACTCAGTAGGTTATTAGGTAGTAATGAGAAAAGCAATATTTCAAAATATAAACAAATTCGTTAGGGGAGACCAGGTCGTTTCCACCCCCTGAAGAATTTAAAAATTCGTAGCTCCCGTCCCAAGCTTTGTTACACTTTCATACTCAGTAGGTTATTAGGTAGTAATGAGAAAAGCAATATTTCAAAATATAAACAAATTCGTTTAGGGGAGACCAGGTCGTTTCCACCCCCTGAAGAATTTAAAAATTCGTAGCTCCCGTCCCAAGCTTTGTTACACTTTCATACTCAGTAGGTTATTAGGTAGTAATGAGAAAAAGCAATATTTCAAAATATAAACAAATTCGTTAGGGGAGACCAGGTCGTTTCCACCCCCTAAAGAATTTAAAAAATTCGTAGCTCCCGTCCCAAGCTTTGTTACACTTTCATACTCAGGAGGTTATTAGGTAGTAATGAGAAAAGCAATATTTCAAAATATAAACAAATTCGTTAGGGGAGACCAGGTCGTTTCCACCCCCTGAAGAATTTAAAAATTCGTAGCTCCCGTCCCAAGCTTTGTTACACTTTCATACTCAGTAGGTTATTAGGTAGTCATGAGAAAAGCAATATTTCAAAATATAAACAAATTCGTTAGGGGAGACCAGGTCGTTTCCACCCCCTGAAGAATTTAAAAATTCGTAGCTCCCGTCCCAAGCTTTGTTACACTTTCATACTCAGTAGGTTATTAGGTAGTAATGAGAAAAGCAATATTTCAAAATATAAACAAATTCGTTAGGGGAGACCAGGTCGTTTCCACCCCCTGAAGAATTTAAAAATTAGTAGCTCCCGTCCCAAGCTTTGTTACACTTTCATACTCAGTAGGTTATTAGGTAGTAATGAGAAAAGCAATATTTCAAAATATAAACAAATTCGTTAGGGGAGACCAGGTCGTTTCCACCCCCTAAAGAATTTAAAAATTCGTAGCTCCCGTCCCAAGCTTTGTTACACTTTCATACTCAGTAGGTTATTAGGTAGTAATGAGAAAAGCAATATTTCAAAATATAAACAAATTCGTTAGGGGAGACCAGGTCGTTTCCACCCCCTGAAGAATTTAAAAATTCGTAGCTCCCGTCCCAAGCTTTGTTACACTTTCATACTCAGTAGGTTATTAGGTAGTATTGAGAAAAGCAATATTTCAAAATATAAACAAATTCGTTAGGGGAGACCAGGTCGTTTCCACCCCCTGAAGAATTTAAAAATTAGTAGCTCCCGTCCCAAGCTTTGTTACACTTTCATACTCAGTAGGTTATTAGGTAGTAATGAGAAAAGCAATATTTCAAAATATAAACAAATTCGTTAGGGGAGACCAGGTCGTTTCCACCCCCTAAAGAATTTAAAAATTCGTAGCTCCCGTCCCAAGCTTTGTTACACTTTCATACTCAGGAGGTTATTAGGTAGTAATGAGAAAAGCAATATTTCAAAATATAAACAAATTCGTTAGGGGAGACCAGGTCGTTTCCACCCCCTGAAGAATTTAAAATTCGTAGCTCCCGTCCCAAGCTTTGTTACACTTTCATACTCAGTAAGTTATTAGGTAGTCATGAGAAAAGCAATATTTCAAAATATAAACAAATTCGTTAGGGGAGACCAGATCGTTTCCACCCCCTGAAGAATTTAAAAATTCGTAGCTCCCGTCCCAAGCTTTGTTACACTTTCATACTCAGTAGGTTATTAGGTAGTAATGAGAAAAGCAATATTTCAAAATATAAACAAATTCGTTAGGGGAGACCAGGTCGTTTCCACCCCTGAAAAATTTAAAAATTCATAGCTCCCGTACTAAGCTCTGTTACACTTTCATACTCAGTAGGTTATTAGGTAGTCATGAGAAAAGCAATATTTCAAAATATAAACAAATTCGTTAGGGGAGACCAGATCGTTTCCACCCCCTGAAGAATTTAAAAATTCGTAGCTCCCGTACCAAGCTTTGTTACACTTTCATACTCAGTAGGTTATTAGATAGATAGATGAAGAATAATGGATTAATCCAAAACAACGGATAGTTGCGGAATCATGTCGTGAACTTATTAATTCAGCTATAGGAATTACTGCCTGATTGGTGTTAACAACTATCAAAATATGCAACAGTCTTACGCCGTTTAGGCACCAAAAGCTTAACCTGTCGTTTTGAAAATAAATGAACAAAAATATCACGTTTCGACCTATAATTTAGGTCTTTATCGAATATTTTTATTTTATAGGTTGACAAACTAGTATGAAATTAATATGACATTTACAATTTTGATTTTAATATAAAATGTACCTTTGAGTTGGTTCGTTTGCTATTATTGTGTATATAGATGGATGGTAAATGTGATGGTGAGAGTGTGTGCTTAAATGATAGTGTTGTATGTATTACATAGTCCTTGTATGTCAGTCCTGTCGTTTACACGTGTTTAGGTTTTTTGTATATGTATCATTTCCAAAAATTGTCTTTTACGTTAATGCTGTTCTGTAGTAATCATTTTTGTATTATCAAAGTCAAAAGTGTGGTCAGTTTGTTCTTGATGTTTTTTTAATGCTGTGTAGTTGTTGTTACTTTTATGTTGTAGTCTGTTTTTTTAAGTATTGTCCTGTTAAAAGTGTCTTTAATTTAATAAAAACAAGAGCCAGAACCTACAAATAAATACGCTAAGAATAATTAATACGAAAGTACTCCACAAAATTAACATCAATATATATATAAATGAACAAAAGTTCGTGCAGTTGGAAATTGAATATACTTTTGATCATCATGCTCTTCTAAAGATCTTGCTAGTATATCATACATAGATAGTTCTATATGTATCTGTAATAACTATCACGGTGGCAAGGCATCGTGTGTTGCGCTAGAGCGGCCGCTCGCCGAGCGTAAAATGTTTACCTTATAGATCGCGACACGGCTTGGACAACGTCGAACTGCGCTAGGCTTTAGAAGTCGGGTTCACGATTATTCGTTCGTCGGCTACTTTGGATTAGTGTTCATCGAATCGTTTTTTATTTTCTATATTAAAATAACGTTTGGTTTGCTTTATGTTGTATTTAGGTATTTGCCAGTTTGATTAGGACTGAATGTTTTATTTTGAATGGTTGGTTTTTAACTAGATTTAGAGTTTTCTTTATATTGTTCCTTTTTGTGTTAGATTAACTCTACATAATACGTGCCATTGTACATATTGTTCTCGTTATCTAGCACGTATTTTCTGTTAAATATTTATCGAGTTTAATAATATACAAATATTATTTCATATATCATTTAGTTTCGTATATTTCTTCCAGTTTTGGTTTTCGTTTGTTTTGATATCTCTGCCTCTCTATTTACCTTATAGTATTTTACTTTAGGATTACTAGAAGTGGACATATCTGTGTTATTACACCACCGTTTGTGTATTGCCCTTTTATTAAAAAGTAATAATAAAAAAGTTGTTGAGATCATGGAATCAAAAATAAGACCTGCAGTGAAACGTATTACTGCAATTGATATTGTGCGTTTTCTACAAGCATCTAAGTGCACACTTGAGGCCTTGAAAAGATGTTCCCCAAGAAAAGAGGTTTCTTTTTTGTCAATGGCTTGTGTATTTTTGTCAATAAAAGACACATTTGACAACAGAAATAGGATTTATGTCTGCGTTAAAAGGCAAGGCAATCAAATATCAAATATTATGTGTGACACTGAATCATCCGTGAGTACTTTGGATAATGCACATGCATCTGCTACCTTAGAGTGTGAAGGAAGTAGTAGCACAGGAAACAGAAGTGAGTTAATTTCCACGGCTGAGTTATGTTCGGTAGATGCTGCATCTGGAAAATCTCCCTTGCCCGAAACAAGATCGCAATATCTGGTTGACGGTAGTTTTTATCGTAAAGAAGCAGCCTTTACTTACCTGTTTACCATATCGTTTGAACGATTTCAAAATGTCAATGACTTAGCAAAGAATATGGAATCACGTCGTAATTTTTTAAAGAAAAAGCTACTGGCTGAAGGAGTTTCTTGCGTTTTAACTTTCAAAGGCTGTAGAACAAATAAACTTATTAAAAATTCATGTTGGTCAATAGTTGAGTACGCGCAGTGTAAACAGCAAGAATGTAGATATTTCAAATTGAAATATTACGTTTATGATGCACGTATTGAAGTAAAACTATATTATAAAGGCGTAAAATCGGTCAGTCATAATGAGCAACATTCCTATTGGCTAAAGGGCACCGAGAGAGAAGCAATTAAAGAGAAGCTGAAGTCGCAGTTACCTAATGTCGTAAGATGTCAGCATATAGACAGTTTAGATGGAGATAATTTCATAGAAGGCAATTGGCAGGATTTAAGATCTCTATCCGTGTACCAAAAAGCTCGATCGGAAGTTCACGCAGAAGGAGATAAACACAAGGATCCATTTTTAGACATTCTAGTGAGATCTTTAGAAGAGCCTGATGATCAAAAGTATATTCAATTTCCAACTGCACGAACTCTTGTACATTTATTTTCAAAACGACAGGTTAAGCTTTTGGTGCCTAAACGGCGTAAGACTGTTGCATATTTTGATGCTACAGGTTCGGTAGTTAGGCCAAGTGAATATGACAAAGGTCGACGGGTACTGTATTATTCTGTAGTTGTTAACACCAATCAGGCAGTAATTCCTATAGCTGAATTAATAAGTTCACGACATGATTCTTCTACTATAACGACCTTTTTGTTGTCCTTTAAGCACTTCGTTACTACAAAATGCAACAAAACTTGGCCCATATTTAACGTAATTGTCACAGATTGGAGTTTTGCACTTATGACATCTGTTTGTCAGGGTTTTAATGAAATGACACTATATACGTATTTAAGAGTGTGCTATAAATATCTCACAAATAAATTGGACGACACCAGGTTCCAGAAACTTATAATACTAAAATCATGCTGTGCACATTTCATTAAGATGATTTGTAGCCGACTGTCGAAAATAAAAATAAAGAGTGCTCACCGGAAGGTAATAATTGATGCAGTTGCTGTACTGATACAATGTTCATCATTAGAAGATCTAACTTCAAATTTTGGTAACATTGTAATTCTGCTGTTAAATAAAACATTTAACGATAATGTAAAGGCAGCAATAAAAGAACTAGCTGCAATATCACACGATAACGCAGATGTACTTTCTGCCTCGCGTGATGTACTTACTTGCGTCCATGACGACATAGACGATGATGATGATGAGAAGGTGCGGGGAGAATATATAACATCACCCTTTTTTATATACTTTTTCAAGGTATATGACAACATTTCAACAAATGTGGCAGATATTTCAGAAAATTGTGAAGAATCCAAGAAGGAGAAAAATCCGTATTTTTCCGAAGATTTTTGCTTATATCTTGTAAAAAGAGTTATGCCCTTCGCCCCACTTTGGAGCAACGTTTTGGAGGTTGGTCGTTTTAGTAATTCAAACGTAGAGGCATGGTATAAAATCTTAAAAAAGGAGGTACTTGGACGAGAAGGCAGTACAAAACTAGGAAGGTTTGTTGAAAAATTACAGCAAAGACTAAACACAGAATTAAAAGCAACAGAACTGCAAATTGAAAAAGTCCCGCCAAAAGCATGTAAAAATAAGGGGCGGCACGAAATAGATGCTCCAAAAGCCAAAGAACAGTGGCGAAGATCTTCTAAAGAGAAACGTGGATACTTGTACAAAAAATATCTAAATGAGCTCCAGGCATCTCTAGATAGTGACGAAAAGAACAACTCGGAAGCAAAGGGCTTAAGCCCTAAGTTAGTCGAAAGGTCTAATTTGCAAAAAAATGGCAGCAAGGTCCATTCGGATGCTGAACTGTCAAAAACTGACCCGGAGCAGGGAGTAGCTGCTACCGAAAGTGCTAATGCAATTGAGGAAAAAGCGTCTGAAAATGCACTATCAAATGGTTTATTTTACAGCAACAACTATTATACCGAGTTAGCTTTAAAGAGTAAGTTTGTGGTTGGCAGGTACAGCTATCTCGGAAACACCATAAAATTGTGCAGTTCGGACTATGCTACGCTAGTTTCCAAATACAACAAGTGTAATTTCAATTTGAATTCAAATGAGCGTTGGGCGTCAGACTACTGTATAGATGCGCTGTCATACACATTATTTAAAAGCCGACCTGATGTTTACTATATAGATACTGTATCTGTACATTTAATATTTGAAACCGAAGGCAAAAGCTTTACAAAATTTGTGCCTCTACAGAAAAGTTTCATCGGTGTTAAATGTATCGTCATGCCACATTTAATTAATAATAATCACTGGATTTTACTTCTACTAGATCTTAGTACAAAGTCTGTTGATGTCCTTAATCCCTCCCAGAATTATTACTTGTCGGAAGAATCAATTTTCAAAAAAATCAAAAGGTTCTTTATAGCACGCGATAGGATGCAGCGAGAAGAATGGTTGAATATTAGAAAATGGAAGTTCACTACCGTTAACGGCATTCCACAACAACAAAAAAGCGATAATGTTAATTGCGGAATATATGTGATGTATTATATCTTTATAATATCAAAATCTAATAACATTACCGACTTCACAAATAATACAACATTCCCTGATTTCGACCCAGAAAATTTCAGAATTACTGTACAAAATTTACTTCTAATACATTCTGAAGTAATGTTTGATAAGTGCTTAATATGTGGAATTAACGACAACGAAATATACATTGAGTGTGCCAAATGTAAGCGATGGCTGCATTATAACCGCTGTTCAAGTGTAGACGATACAGTATCTCTCACAGACATTCAAGCTTTAACATGTGTATACAAGTGCAGTCTATGCAACTTTAACATTCAGCCTTTCATGCACAACGGAGTCAACTATCCGTTGCATTTGGATGATATCGAAATCGAATCCTTTATTCTTCATTACGAAAAAAATTTAAAAAAGATTTATGAAACACGTTGCACCAACAGCGAAAGCGAAAGATTTTACGCTATAAAAGACCACAAAACACATATGAAATGGGACTATAGTACACCTTTCCTGTCTGTTATAGTATCTACAAAAGTCTGTGAATATATAATAAAACACTTAAAGCTAAACAGTTCCGACAATGAATATGCAGTTTATGTATTATTACCTATAATGAACGATAAAATAATACGAAAGTATTATGGGTATAGCGTAACCGATGACATAGAGGATATTTACAGAGCAGTTTCTCGCATTGAACACTTTGAATATGTTGAATATCCGAGCCCCTATACACTAGATGAAGTCCATAAGCAATTAGATAATAGCCCAAAATTATTGGTGTAAAAATGAACTAGTATTCTACAGATAAAAAAGCTGTCCTTAAGCTAAAAATAACCTCACCTTTCATAATGACATTGATCATGTGTTGAAACTTTGGTACTTGCAAATTTGTTCATATTTTGAAATATTGCTTTTTTCATGACTATCTAATAACCTACTGAGTATGAAAGTGTAACAAAGTTTGGTACAGCAGCTACGATTTTTTTAATTCTTCGGGGGGTGGAAACGACCCGGTCTCCCCTAACGAATTTGTTTATATTTTGAAATATTGCTTTTCTCGTGACTATCTAATAACCTACTAAGTATGAAAGTGTAACAAAGCTTGGTACGGGAGCTACGAATTTTTAAATTCTTCAGGGGGTAGAAACGACCCGGTCTCCCCTAAAGAACTTGTTCATATTTTGAAATATTGCTTTTCTCGTGACTATTTAATAACCTACTGAGTATGAAAGTGTAACAAAGCTTGGTACGGGAGCTACGAATTTTTAAATCCTTCAGGGGGTAGAAACGACCCGGTCTCCCCTAACGAATTTGTTCATATTTTGAAGTATTGCTTTTCTCATGACTACCTAATAACCTACTGAGTATGAAAGCGTAACAAAGCTTGGTACGGGAGCTACGAATTTTTAAATTCTTCAGGGGGTGGAAACGACCTAGTCTCCCCTAACTATTTTGTTTATATTTTGAAATATTGCTTTTCTCATGACTACCTAATAACCTACTGAGTATGAAAGTGTAACAAAGCTTGGTACGGGAGAAACGAATTTTTAAATTTTTCAGGGGGTGGAAACGACCTGGTCTCCCCTAACGAATTTGTTTATATTTTGAAATATTGCTTTTCTCATGACTACCTAATAACCTACTGAGTATGAAAGTGTAACAAAGCTTGGTACGGGAGCTACGAATTTTTAAATTCTTCAGGGGGTGGAAACGACCTGGTCTCCCCTAACGAATTTGTTTATATTTTGAAATATTGCTTTTCTCATGACTACCTAATAACCTACTGAGTATGAAAATGTAACAAAGCTTGGTACGGGAGCTACGAATTTTTAAATTCTTCAGGGGGTGGAAACGACCTGGTCTCCCCTAAATTTGTTTATATTTTGAAATATTGCTTTTCTCGTGACTATCTAATAACCTACTAAGAATGAATGTGTAACAAGGGTTGGTACGGTTGCCAAGATGTTTTTCGTTATTACGTACTAAATCTGGAGGTGTAACAGCTTGATCTTAAACTTACGTAGATATTGCTTTAAATTTTAAACGGCCGTTTTTCATCGCCGAATGCCAATATTTTATAAATTATACAATTTTAATTGTTGTAAATGTAGCTACATAATATAAACGTTGTAACGGCTCTTGATATCGGCGAAGACAGGGTAGTCATTTGTTTGATTGTTTTGGGGTGGGGTGTGTTTTTCCTGGTTGTTTTTTATACGAGGCATAGAAATGTGACCATAACATGCTTATACGCAGTACCTAATCAAAAATAGCTGTACCTGTCACGTAACCCTACTGCTAGTCCCTTAAATGCAATATTTGTCTAGTCCACTGTAATATTTCGTTTTTCGTTTCTGAATTCGTTGCTGTCTTCAGCCACATTGCATCCAGAACGATTTTATAAGAAATTTTGTAAGTTCGGTGCCAGGATGCTTACGGAAATTATCGATTAAATCAATTTGGCGCGTCTTAGGAAAGTGATGTATACTTATCTGTCGATTTTTGAATTATTTGATATATTTTAATATAAGAAAACGCCTGGGAGTATGTATTTTCAACATATTCAGTAGTGTTTTCATGTTTTGTGGGATAATTAACTTTAGGGTTGCAGAAAGCTCTCATTTCGGAGCTGTGAGCTTGAGCTGTCACTGATCTTCAACCTTCAGTACTATCGCCGTGCATATTGTAAGCATGGCAGCAGTTACAAAAAGGCGGCATAAAAAATTCAGAAATCAACGCCGCCCGCGTTGTATAATGTATAATGTATAATGGAGCCAACTAGGATGAATGAACCGCCTGTACCCAAAGCCTCTACGTCGAACGCTGGCATCAAAAGGTTTTGCAGTCCATTGGATTTTCGAGGATTGCCTAAAGCTGGACCTCGTAAAACTGGTAGTAGGGCGCCAAGGCGCAAGGGTAAGTCAATGATAGCGACAGAAACTCTTAATAAAACTGAAATAGAAGAAAAAGAAATAAATAGAAAAGGAAAGACTACCAAGAAACAAGCTAAAAATGGGAAAAGAATTTTTTATAAAGTAAAACGAGTGATGAAGAAATTGAAAGAATGAGTCTATTCGGAAGAAGAAGGGTCATTTGGAGACGAAGCAGACTACAATGAAAATTTAACAGATTCAGACAATTCCGACCCTTTGGTAAATTTAAAGAAACAAGGCGGTTTTGTTTTAGTTTGAGCCTAACAATGAAAAGGTTTTTTATGTGGCAAGAATTTTGAAAGACATTGTTAACAAAGAGGTAGAAGTCAGTTTTTTAAGGAAATACCCGATCCAGATCTAACAACAGGTTCTCTTCAAAATGTGAAACTTCTCCTAACTCAGCCTTCTTCTTCTGGCCAAACAAAATGGCAGCAAGGGTTTTATACCTTTAATTATGATTTTACTTGAATTGACATCCGATAAAGTTTTTTACCAAATTTTTTACATTCTTTAAAATTGAGTATGGTTTATTTTTGTTAACTATTCATTTACTATTTTGAGATTTATTTTTGTTTGACCAAGGAAATAGTCTTGTAATTGTTGGTCGCTATAACTTTAAGGCTGCTTATTTTGCTAACAGTGATATTTTATACTTTGCGAAATAATGTTACTCCTAATATAGTTAAGCTATTGTGTAACATTATTTGCTAGATATTTAAGCAGCAAATTTTATAACAATAACTTGAAGACTGATTATTTTAAGTGTAATAAGTAAACAAATAAGACTAAGAATTTTTATGTGTATTTTTTATGAATGCTTGTGACTGAGATGTACAAAGTACAAATAAAAGTATGTTTAATTAAAATTTTTATCACCAATAAAACTTACAAGATTCAGTGTTTCCCATTTGATCCATAGTTACCCACGCATCATAAGGGTTGTCATAAATCTTAATGCCACTATAAATACTGTTGACATTTTGTACATTTCTTTGACAAAGATATGTGTATTTAACTTGATCAATCTGACGACATTTTCTTAGCTTGAAAATATTATACCACATAAAAATCAAATAAAAATTTAATCTAGTTTAACCTTTATTGACAAATCGACCTTTGCTATTATAAAAGCTAATTACGTCTAAACAATTTCCGAAATGTTAAATTGATGCGTACACCAGGCGAAGATTTTTTCGGAGGTAAGGAGTGATACCAAAACTTATTCGTCGGAGGATTCATTAGAAGTAAGCTGCCGTGCTGAAGTTCAATTTTTACTAAAAAAATTGTAAGTGTTAGGCTACATTCTGCTTATTTCCGCACGAAACTCACTTGGAAGTATTTTTCTTTTAAGTTGACCCTTTTTCCTGGTATCTGCATGTTGTAGAACGAAAAATCTAGATTGACCCAATGACAATGAAGCTATTGGTGCATTTGGGTCAAGATCTGGCTCGTTGTCGCGATGCGCACCAATGTGGTCATTTCCATCTCTGTATCTAGAAAAAAGCATCTGATGTCCACTTTCAGCAGAATTTTCCCTATTTGTTAATTTATAGAAAAAATGTATGATTTATCGAGGTCTAAAGACTTTTAAATTACGCACCGATATTTTACGTACTTTAATTTATAAATTCTGAAACTCATTGCAACCGTCTTCCTCCAATTTTTGATAAAACAATATTTAAGAAATTCACAATTTTGTTAATTTTAAGAAATATTGATGATTTAAATAAACGTATATACTGATTGCACTATTGAAACTAGTTATGTTAAAGAAGCAAATATGATTGAACAACTTTAGGACTAACGCAGATATATATAGTGCGCGCCAGCAAAGAAGTTGCACCTCAGAAATGTAATATCGTCCACAGTTTGAACTGAGCGAACCACGTGGGTGGGCTCAGCTAGTAAATTTATTCGTCACGCTAACATGAAATTGCGACTATGAATAACCGCGGGCACACGAATGATTTAAATCTATCGCCACAATTTTCGTTATATACAGTAGCTTTAATCTTGGAAGAAAAGTTAATAAGAGTATTACATTAAGGTTTCAAGCCAATCTAAGAGAAACTACTGCGTCACAAAGAAAGAACTGCTGACTATCATAAAGTCTATAGACCATCTACAAAAGTAACCATTTGGACGAGGACTGACCTTGGTGCATTACCTTGATTTCTGCGAATGATAAACCCACAGTGATATGTCGCTAGATAGATGAAGAGTGTACCGCAATATGATTTCAAAACAGAGTAATGCCCAGACAAGCACCATAACTGAGCCGATGCTTTATCCAGAAGGCTGTGTTGAGAATGCAAATACTGTAAGTGAGTGGACCAGCGCGAGGGCACGATCGAGGTAAGAGCAGTCATCATTGTACAAAGCGAGGAATGGACTGCTGAGAAGGTCGGGAAGGCTTACTTACTTACTTCAGTGGAAAGAAGACAACAGAGGAGGAGGTATTTTCTGATAGTCCGTCCCTAAAATCGATGTGGGCCTATTGGGAATGGAAGAACGGCTTACCGACAAGAGCGCCGATGGGAAGATGTCACCATACAGTTAGTAGTACCCAAGGAGTTCGTGCCACGGGTGTTAGATGAGGTGCATTGAGAAGCATCGGGCGCTCACATGGGATTAAACAAGACTCTAGAAAAGAAACGTGAACTATTCTGGTGGGTACACTGTCGGAAGATGTAGAGAAATGGTGCCGTAAGTGTGTAACCTGCGCACCAAGAATCCGCCAACACGATTAAAGTAGAGTATTTTTAAGTGTAATGTATCGTCCGAAATGATGCAGATTTGTAATGCTATTAGAACTGCGTTTGGATCAAGGCAGAAATTATGGGTTGAAGGTATTTCAGAAACTCTGGTGCTTGCCGAGGATTACAAAAACAAGTACAATCCCTTTTATCCACAATCAGATGAAATGGTTGAGTTGTTAAACTGAACGATGGAAGGTTCATCTCAAAAGTTGTGAAATGACATGATATCGATTAGAACAGGCACCTTCCTCCGTTTCTGTTCGCGTACAGCACAGCAATCCATGAGACCACAGGAGAGACATCTCCATGTATAGTTTTTAGCAGGGCGTCAGAAAAGAAACTAACCAATTGTGTCTGCAGCCCTAGAGAATCACTTTTGGAAACCTATGGATAGGTGAGAAAGAAAATAAGTGATCAGGCATTTTAATTGAATAATGTGTATAATCCACAAATGAGTAAGGGGCTATCACCTAAGCTGTCTTCATCCTGGGAAGACCCTATCGGGTACTGAGAAGGAGTAACGACATAGATCACAGAACCCAGCACAGGCAAGCATCCAAAATAAAGGTGGCACACTTGAGTCTTTTAAGGGTTTATCCTGAACACTGGTATATGTAGAACAGATACTAACGGAGTTCACAAACGTTTTCGCACTTTCCGAAAATGGCAGTACCAATTTGATTTGTCAACATACAGACACTTAACATAGACACTAAGGCCCGGTTGCACACACGGGTATCAAACTAAATCCGATTTTAATCCGCGGTCGTTGCTATAGCAACATCAGAACACCGGATTCATGACGTGCATTAAACCCGGATCAAATATGATCCATGTTTGTGCAACCGAGCCTAAATGTTATATAAAACGTCAGATGTTTTTTCAAGAACCGCAACACCAAGAATGTCATCTGCAGTCTAAAATTTTCAGCATAATATTTGTTTCAATGACATTTACATACCTGTTAACAAGGACGAAGTTATAATGGACCCCTGTTACGTTAGCCAAAAAGTCCTTAACTAAATTAAGTACTGAATTCCAAGGTTTGGCTGGAACATTAGTACCTGAAAAGCTGTAGTTCATTCCTTCGTCACCATAAGCAGCTTGTTGGCGTGGAATTTTATGCCACTTGCCGAAAACTTTAACCTGAAAATATAATCTCGGGTAGTGTAGAATTTAAGGCGATGCAAAACCGGACAAGTCTTAAATCAAAATTTGTGGGAAAATAAGGAAAAACGTTCTGGATTTGCAAAAAAGCTTTCAACTAACACCTAAGTTCTTCACCCTTCAAACTTGTCTTGCACACATATTACTCAGTACAAAAAGTCACTTTATCCAAAAATGGACTTGGCCTGTTTTTGCACCAAAATCCTCAATTAATTTTGATAAGTGTTGCAAATTAGAATTAGAAAATTATTCTTTATTTAGGTAATTAATTTTAAAATATATTATAATTAGAAAAAATATTGTGAAATACGTTTAATAGAAAAGAATAGAACACGATTTTAGCTTATTTGTTTAGATTTTAAGAGCAAACCAAAAATTATTATTCAATTAATCCCTAAGGACCCATTTTCTAAGATATTTTGTGTAAAGTTGAGAAAGCAGTTTAGTGAATTAGGTTGTTTAAAACCTGGAAAAATTGAAACAGTTCCAGAGCTAGTATTGTGGTATTAAAGAGATAATATGGACTGCACGATAAACTTTTGCATATAAGCGTCGCGCGTCGTGTGAATTCAATATTATACTCGTATGTTGCTACGCACTGGCGACTGGCAAGCTTCGAAAGCGAAGAGTGGGAATGTTCTATTCTATTGAAAACTGTCTAATCGGGGGTATATATAGACGAATGAAAAGAAGATATAGGCAGTGGCGTGCCCAGGGGCGTTCAGGGTTCCCCCCCAAGATAAGCATTTATTGTCTCTACTTCAGTGGCGGCTCGTTACTGTTTTCAAGTGAAGCCAACGTTATAGTCACATTCTAAGGTGGAATTGGAGGAAAACATAAACGTACAGTTGACCAGAGCAATACTCAATGCTTCGTTCGATTGCCCGTCTTCACGCGCATTAGATGGTCCACTGTACTACTGGTGTTTAGAATGTTCTGTATGTGTTGAGTAGTGTGGTGTAAATTTTTGGTTAAAAATAGCTTATTGCGAGCTGTTTAAGGACAAGTCGTATAAAAAATTAATTCAGGCAATGGTGCGGATGTGTCAAGTATGCAAAAAGGTGGGCTCTAAGGAGAAAACCGTATCATTTCATCGTTAAGCATTGTTGAGGTTATGTTTATATTTGTTGTCATGGGCGTCGTTTGATAAATTTAGCGAAATTAGTTACTTTATAGAGGAATACTTTTATAAAATAAATTAAGTTCATAGTGAAGGATTAATACATATGGAAAATGATTACTGTTAGTGGTAGACGTTTTAAAAATAAATATTTGTAGGTAGAAGAATAGAGCCGATGTTTTCGGAGTAAGTGCTTCAGTGATGCCTGATGCGGATTTCGATTTTATGTATTTCTTTTTATTTGACAATAAATTTCATTTTCGCAGTTTCTGAATTTTTTTCTTTATATTTCTATGTGAAGAATATCGAGTGTTTTCTCGTTAAGTGTTGATTAATGAATACTAATGCTAGAACTGTGTTGATGCTTTCATTCGGCCAAAACTTTTTTCCTGCTTTAACGAAATTAAATTAGCGATTGTTGCACAAAAAGATGTTTCTTTGCTTTAACTGAAAGATTGTTCGAAATATTATTGATGTACGCTTCGCTTTTGTTTTTAGTTGGAAGTTAAATTATCTCACTGTTGACACTTTTATAACAGTACGGCAATGTATTTGGAGGAAAACTGTATCTCCCCCTCGTACCCACGCTCCCTTCACCTTCGTTGGTCTTGGCGTCAGTTCCAACCGTATTTATGAATGAGATGTCGTGTCCATTTAATAATATGTCAATGGTTACAATAAAACTAAAGATATAAATTATAATACGGTAGTTTAAAGTATCCAATTTATAAAACATGTACGTAACTCACCTATAATTTTCGTATCACACGTATCTAATGCCGGTGCTGAGCGCAAGCGGTATCCGTTTATGAGTGGGTGCATTCCGCAGTTTCGCCGATGTTCCCACAAATGCAACCACTGTGAGTTCCATTATAATTCAATTTTTGATTGTTAAAAAATATTTTTCTTCAGTTTTGCTGGTAGTGCCATGGCACGTTGGCAATTATTGACCAGCCGCCACTGCTGTACTTGCTTTTTCTGTTATGTACCCATTTCATTTATTGAGGACAATAAGTTGTGTATTAATTATTGTAATATGCCAACTAGAAAGCAGTTTAATCTTTTGTGTATTAAACATTTCGAGTAGCCATGMGACCTTAATCCTACATAATTTACGTTATAATAGGGAAAAAATCGATCTAAATGACAAGTTTAAAACAATAATGTAAAACGAAAAGCACCTTTAAATAAGTACTTCAAAGAGAATTTCTTTCTTCAAATATATATAAATATGATGAGAAAAATACTACAGAGAAAACAATGAATAGTCTTGAGCAAGCACAGAACTGGTTCATGGACAATGCAATGAAGATGAACCAAGACAAAACATTTATATTAACCATAGATACAAGATCCAAGCCTAAGGAACAGAAATCAAACACTAAATTCCTTGGTTTAACACTAACCAGTGATCTCAGATGGAACAAACACATAGAAAACATGGAAGCCCGTCTAGGAAGAGCACTTTATTGTCTACGGATACTACATCAACAATCAACACCAGATGCTGCAAAGACTGCATATTTTGCTTATTTCGATGCTGTTGCCACTTATGGAATTCTACTATGGGGAGCAAGTCCCCAGGCAGAGCGTATATTCTTAAAGCAGAAGAAAGCATTATGTGTACTGTGCAATCTCCAGTCAAGCCAAAGCTATAAATCTTATTTCACAACATCGAAAATACTTACAATTCCTAGCGTCTACATACTTGGTTGTATAGAATATGCACACCACAATATCAATAAGTACACCAAGCACGAGGAAATACACAATTTTAATACTCGTAATAGATCTCAGCTAATGCTCCCACGTCACAGAATAAATCTAACAACTGCAGCAGCTGATTACTCGGCTGCAAAACTATACAACAAACTGCCACGCAATATGAGGAATAAGTCTCCAACCCAATTAAAACGCATACTAAAGAATCATCTTATTCATCATTCTTTCTACTCCCTGGAAGAATTTCTCAGAACTCCAATACATGAAGATGAAGACAACATATAACTTCCAAGATATAAGAAGAAAAGAAGATTAAGATAATTATATAATACCTATGTATACATGTATATATTTTTTTGCATTATGACGATAGCGTTCAAATATTTTGTTTTTGTAAGGAAGCTGAAAATATAAATATTATTATTATTATTATTATTATTATAAATAACCCACTGATAGATGCTAAATAATAGTTTATATAAATAACCAACAAATAAACATATGTTTAGTTTTGGACAGCTTTAAAAAAGAAAATTCATTTGACAAATAAGACAAAGTAGTTTGGTTAGTACACCATCCTGACAAATAATCTCGCTACCCACGATTACAACGTGCAGTAAGCAGAATATAAACGGACCTAAACGTTTAATTTTGATATCTAATTAATTTGTAATGGATAAGATTAATAACGGCTTACCTTCGATAGATCGTCGCTATTGTATTCAATACTTTCTTCAAGAATTCTGTATAACTCGTCCGCTAAGTCCTTTCTAAGAATTAACATATAATCTAGATCCAGGCCCTCCCCTTTGGTTTTCTTCCACTTTAATTCGCCTCGCTGTACAGTTTGACTCAACCTCGATAGCTCTTCGTCAAGATCAATTTTCATCCTGCAAAGGAAAGTAAATTACGTTTATGTTTATTGGTGTGAGAGTAATGCGAAACAAATGGTTCGTCGGATGTGGCAGGCATCGTTCGTGAATGTTTGCTTACATCAAGACTACGTAAACAAGACGGGAGAGGTAGATACAGTTTGCAAACACTATTCCCCAAACTGCTTACATTCCATTGTTGTTCAAGATTACTCAAGCGTTGATGTAACCGCATATAACTAATGCTTGCAAGAGTTTCTTTTAGTGTAACAGATTCCTCGTGGTGACGGCGGCTTTTAATTGTTATTACGATAATTGACATGTATTTCCTGGCACTGCATGCAATACGGATTTCTAGGGTTTTCATGAATTAAATCTGCATGGAAAGGAAGAGAAAGTTTTAAGAGCGTCAAGCATTTGCAAACACCATCGCGTTGATATCAATTAGGAATTCCAGTTACCGGCTTAAGTGCAATCTCTAATTCTTTGTTAATGACTGGGCGAACGGTTTGCGTTCAAATTATTATTATACAGAATGTCTTCAGAAGAGCTGCAGATTCTAGGAAGTCAGTCTTTATTATTTGTAATGTTTACAATCTATTATATTGTAATGTTAAGTCCTTAAAGCTCGATTTTGCCGCAATATAATTTATAACATCCTATAATCAATGTACAACTGAAATTAATTAATTCATTGAAAGATCAGCTATCGACAACTCGGATTTCTAATATATCTAGGTAATTTTTTGCAGATGTTTATTCGCTCATTTAAGTGAATACCTACTTATATAGATCAGAAAAAAATGGAAACCTTATAAATGCCCTAAAGATGCACTAAATAGAACGTTGTCTTAAAATTTGGTAGAAATTAATTTTTGATATCTAGAAGGCGTCGTCACACACTGCACAAAGGGAACAGCATTCTATTATTCGTCTCTTTAACAGTGAAGGCGTAAAACACATTGGTATTGATCGTACGAGAAGAATGAAGCTACGATATGGAAATTCCTAATTGCCACTCCAGCAAATGTTATGAATGGAGCAGTAAATTAAAAATGGGCTCAATCCGCAGCTGATTCTTACTGACCTAGTCAAGCAAATCGTGTTGTGACGCCTGAGTCTATTCCGGAAATTGAAGTCTTAGCGAAATGAAATAGTCAATTTCCATTACGTGTCATTAAGATGTAGGTACTACATAAGCAAATGACCCAAGATCTGAAACAACGACGCGTTGATGCATGTAAAGAATTTTCGTCGTCATGAAGCCAGAGATGCTTTTCTGACAAAGGTGGTGACAAGTGCCACATACTCAGAAGTTCTGAAGAACCGCCTCAAGCCGGCCATGGATACTAAAAGCAAGGATATTTAAGTATTCACAAGTACTTAGTAGTTTTGCAATATGAAAACACGTCGCTACATACAGCGCGCGTGCAACTGCGGCGAACATCCAAGATTTGAAGTTTGAGTGTCTACCATATTCTGCTTATTCAACTGACTGTGTCCCAAGCGATTATTATGTCTTTGATCAACTTAAGGAGGCATTAGGTGGAAAATATTCACAGTAATAATGAGCTGATGTAGGCGGTACATAAATGGCTCCGCACATGCCCAAAGGTAAAGAATACCTTTTCGGGTATTAAAGCACTTTCAAAATGGTGCAGGAAGTGCATAGAACATAAATGGTGAACACGTAGAAAAGTGACATACTTTTGTTAACATTGCTATAATAAATTTTGTGTAATAGTTTCTTTAAGGTTATTATTTGACTCGGAATTTATAGCCTTTGCATATTTTGAAAAGTAGGACTGAGAAGCAAACAAAAACTTTTCCTACAAAGACAACATACTTACTTAATTAAAATGTTTAGTAAACTGAATTAATTCATAACAACACGTTACCGGTTCAAAAAAATTGAAACAGGACGTAATGTTGACAGTACAATCGCACGATTAAGTTKTTTCTTAATGTACTAATTTTGAATTGCATTAAGGTTATGCGCTTTGGTACTGTTTGTTAATTATGACCATTTAAAATTTTACCGAGCCCGAAAACGTTATCTCTGTTTGGAGGCTAACACACCTCACATGCACACTCGCTGACAGGTATGCCATTTACTTTATACAAGGGGCGCGAGCGTGGCCGACTAGTGTGCATGTGACGTATTACTAGCCTCCACGCAGGGAAAGCGGGAGAATTTCAGATGATCATAGTTTCAAGACGTGAAATGCAAATGAAATTTGGTTTTCAATTTATTTATTTATTTTATTATTATACCCACAAAATACCTTACAGTCATATGTACCGTACAGTAATGTAGTACTTAATAACAATGACTGTGGTCCTTGCCCAGTGTGGGCGTATGGGATTAATTCAAATAAAAATTAAGGTGCAATCCTAACAGCCGAAAGCCGCACAGGCGCGCGCGCGCACAGCGGAAACACAGCACAGAGCACAAAAAACAAAAAACAAAAAAAAAAAAGCGGAATACTGAAACAGTATACCAAACGTGTGCATACTGACGCAGCAAATAAAAATCAGTAGAAGCAATCATGAGCAACAAGAACGAGAATAAAGGTGGTAAAAATGAGAAGAGAAAAAAATATTTTTTATAACTACTTAGTTAATTCAAAAAATTCGTCCAAGTCATAAAATGTTTTTCCAGACAACCAACGTTTTAAGTTTCTTTTAAATATTAACTTAGTTGGTACATTGGTTTTAATGGTGTCTGGTAGATTATTGAATATTTTAATTCCCATATATTAATAATAATTTTGTGATGACGACCTGTTAAATTTAGGCAACCGAAATTCCGTATTGTACCTGGTGGCGTAATCATGAAAATCCCTGTGAACAGGTAAAACTGATTTCATTGAAAAGACAATCTGACTCACTCTGTAAATATACATGTCAGTAACGGTGAAGATATTGAGACTTTTATAGGCTTGCCTGCAGGTATCTGTTTGCTTCAATCGGAACATAGCCCGCACAGCTTTTTTTGCGTTTTAAATATTGTAGAAATATCTCCACTGTTACCCCAAAATTCAATGCCATATTGCAAGAGGCTCTGAAAATATGCAAAATAAACTGTGGTCAAAGTTTTCATGTCAACCAAATCTCGTAAAACGTATAGCACATACACGGCAGACGACAACTTACTATTCAATTTTCTAATATGTGATGACCATTGCAGATGGCAGTCGATGTTCAATCCAAGGAACCCAACCTCCTCCACGGACAGGATATCGCCGTACGACGTGCTAACAGTTAACGTTTCCGCGGTCCCACGGGGTGCAAGGAATAATAGGCTGTTTGTTTTTTCACAATTTAAGACCAACTTATTTGCAAAGAACCAACGTTGAATATCTGACAAAACCTCTGATGCCTTGCAAAGGAGCCTTTCTTTATCCGAAGATTTGATAATGATGCTGGTATCATCCGCAAAAAGGGTAAATTTGCAGTGATTAATGCTGCTAAGGATATCGTTTGTATACAACAGAAATAAAATTGGGCCCAGAATACTGCCTTGGGGAACCCCACGCTGCACCACTTGTACGTTCGAACAGAACTTCTCAGTTGAAGATGAGTAACCCCTGCCCCACACTTCCACCATCTGTTTACGTTTGTCTAGATATGAGGCAAACCAGCTGTGTGCTACTCCCCTTATTCCATAAAATTCCAACTTAGTCAGCAAATAGTGGTGATCAACACAATCAAAGGCTTTGGACAGGTCACAAAAGATACCAAGAACCCCCTCACCGTTATCAAGAGGACTAACGACAGAGTCCAAAAAATCCGAGATCGCCGAAACAGTGCTCTTATCCCTCTGAAAACCGTGCTGATCACAATTTATGATTTTATTTGTAATAATATATTTAGTTAGTCTATTGCACATTATTTTCTCTAAGATTTTGGAAAACGCGGCCAATATTTTCTTGTAGAAGACATCAACCACCCCATCAACATCATGACTATCAAACAAATCTCTCCAATCAGTGGCGCCCAGCAGCTCCAGAAACCTTTTCCTGTTTCTATTGGTATATTTTCTCGTATAGTGAGTTACAATCGGACTGTTACCTGTTAATAAAGGAAAATTAGTTATTCGGAACAACTGAGCACCATGATCAGACACAAAAAGGTCCTCCACGAAGGCACTAGCAAAATCAGGAGAAATATCTGAAAAAATATTGTCGATGGAGGTGCTCGAAGTGCTTGTTATTCTAGTAGGTGAAGTTATGGTACATCTTAAATTGAAAGTCGACATTAGTGCCAATATTTCAGTTTTAAATTTGGAGTTCCCGAGAAAATCTACATTAAAGTCGCCACAAAGCACGATATATTTTTTCTTTTTAGTTATCATAGTTAATAAAGTGTGCATGAGTTCAATGAAAATATCATGATCGCCATCAGGGGTACGGTAAAGAGTCACAACTATAAGATTCTCACTACTGATCGCAACAAATTCAAAATGCTTTTCTACTGGTTCCACCGCCACATTCAGCACCGAAAAATTTAATTCTTTATGAACAAATATTAATACTCCACCGTGAGCCAGGACCACACGATTATAACGAGCAGCTACATAGTAGTTATTCAATGCAATAACTTCATGTGATCCTAGCCAATGTTCACATACACAAATAATATTGACATCAGATTCAAGTTTCAAAGATAGATTTGACAAGGTAACTTCAAGTTCATGAATTTTATTTTTTATAGACTGAACATTTTGGTGCATTATAATTAGTTCGTCAGTTTCAGGTTTCGCTCTTCGCTATTTCTGGCTCCGCAGCTTCCTCTGGCGGCCGCCCGTGGTTGACCATCCCTGATCCATTATTGAAGCCGGCCCTCCCGAAAGACCCCCGCTGCCCTCTCTTGCAATCCTGCTTATTATTTCTTCCCTACTACAGTTCTCCTCTTCCTGCATGACTCCAATATCTGCTTTAGAAAATTTCCTCCCGTTGACCATTAAGTAATTGAACGACAGATACGAGTTATGACCCATTTTCTTAGCAATACCAACTAGCGGGTACAAGAACTTTCTCTGCGCCACCACGTCCTTGGAAAAATCTTCAGATATACTGTACTCAGATCCCTTTAAATGTACAGCGTTTTTAAGAATTTCTTGCTTTGTGTTTACTAGCGACATCTATAATACTTGTAAGTTATTTTTGTGCTTGCTGATTAGTTTAAGCGCATTTGCAGTTTTGCTTTAAAATTGTAGTAATAATACAAAGTTCCCGTCAGCTACCGGTTAATTGCAGATTTTAAAAGGAAACTCTTATTTATAAATTCGTACTGCTTGTGAAAAAGGTGTAACAAACCCTTCTAGGCGTTAAAGCATACGAAAAATGGGACTTCTGGAAAAACCTGCTTTATTTTTAAACTAAGTGCTAGCATTCACTAAATTCTATAACTACTAATTTAATTCACCATTACAACTAATTAAAATCACTTCATAACCATTGCTCCCCCTTTGTCCAATAGATCTACATTTGACTCTCCGCAAATTCGAACCCTTAATGTGCCGCTTTGCATATTTATACAGGGGTATGCTTGCGGTTTCGAAATGTCGGAAAACTCGTTTACCTTTTCAGGCCGAATCCATCGAATTTCTCAAGCCATCTATCCGTTAAACTATAGGCAATTACCTACTCCATAACGGATTACACTGTATTAGGCATGGACTAAAATCGATTTTTTTGCAAAACGATTTTTAGATTGAGAAAAAACATCGAATAGAGTTGAATCGCAGCATCGAATTGAATCATGGCCAGCTTTATTAAGGCCGCGACCGTAGTAAATGGCAACAGCGCATTTGTTGTAGCATAAGGCCGACTCTCCGGGATCCAAAAAAATTGAAAATGCAAATCAATTGCCATATTTGCATCAAGTTCGGTTGAAACTGAGCGAAATAAAATTGAGGTATCAACGTGGTGTTATTTGTAAATATCCAGAAGTTGTAAACTGTATATTTTTGAAAATCAGAAAAACTTTCAGCGGCAAAATTTTACAGGAAGGGTGGAATGTTATATCATTGAAAGAATTGTCCCGATAACTTGAATAGGAACAAAATTTTGATTCAAAGGCAAACACTTCGTGCATTAGCAAAACCCAGGTAAATGTCATGGCGTGCAAACTCTGCCACAATCGCAGTGTTAATTCAACTGTGAATGTTGAATTTTCATTACTTATTACATTGAGATCTGCTTTATTTTTTTATAAATCATCTAAAATACTGAGACAAGGGATTTATTTTATGGGCGTTACGACCACGACATACGTTACAAAAGAAATTTTATATACTTACATTATTTCTAGTGTAACAATTTATTTGGTATATTTAAATATAAAATACATCATCTCTGAAGTAACAATAAATAAACCTGATGTGCCAAACAGTTTGGTAAGATGTTTTGAGTGTTAAGACATATAACAAGAGGAAGCTATAAATACCTATATTTAGATAAGTATTTCTAACAATAAAGTATTTATCATTTGTTATATTTATATCTGAGGCTACAGGAGTTTATTTGAACGTACGTTGAAATAATTATGTAACAAAGAATTATTAACAATTGTACATTTTACACCATTTTGCATAAGTAACAATATAGTTGATTCTCAAAAAAGAAAATGCGATTCGTTCACTTAAAACATTTAAAATAACTTTCTGTTTTGTAGGTACTTGCCGATATAAACAATCTCTCAAATTTTTCAGATATTCACATTTGCATCGCGCACACGTTCAGCAACAATTTTATATGGCACTCCACCATTTATTAAATTGTAATAAGGACCTGGTCAATGATCCTTACCTTTCATTAATTTAAATTTAATACATTCATTGAATGCATTCAAAGCAGTTAAATTTTCGTCCAAATTTGAATGCAATAAAATCGCTATTATAAAATATACTTGATTCGTCAAACGTCTAGGTAGTTGTAGATAAATGTCACAAAAATACCAGCTGATGCAGTATCTTCTGAATTTGACAAAACAATGATTGGCCTTTTGGTAGAACTTCATAGACTTTCTCAAAGCACGAAGTGGAAAGCTCCAAATTTAGCACTGAGTAGATTGTAATGCAAATATATATTATTATTATTATTATTAATCCGCAGTTTTGGTTCTGACTCGAAAATTTCCATTAGTGATTATATCAAAATTTCTGTCTACCATTTTCCAATAACAGCCTAATCTAGATTCCAAATTATGGGTCTGAACACTGCGCTAGTGCAGGGAGTACGTCATGTATCAATCCATTCGATTTAAACAGAATCGGCCTTGTGAGTGTTGTTGCCAAATTGAATTCAAACTAAATAAAAAATCAAGTTAAACAAAAAATTCGTGTGCAATGTAAATTCCAATTTTAATCAAATTTCGTGCAAATAATGTCAATTGACAAGTATTATAAAAATCATACTGCATGCGATTCAGCTAATTCGATTCGAATCGATTCAGTCGATTCGAATCGGTGTTTCGATTAATCGATTATTTCATTGAATCGAAAATCGATTCGCTACCTTCTGAATCGCACAGGGCTATTCTGTATAAACGTAGCAGGTCTGCAAGCCCGCAGTGGTGAAAGATAGGTGGCCCCGATTACAGTTACCCGATCCGGTAGTTTATAATAATAATTATTAGTCCACGGATTACACAGATGCGCTAGGTTTTCGCACTGAATCGTCTCGTATTTTGAAATACATTATCTGTAAGAGGAAGTAGTTTTAAACGATTATATCCAAATCTTCTAATTCAACTTTTTCGGCAGTTGATTTATGTTGACTGCCGCCAAACAATGCTCACACTTAAAAGCAGTTTGTTCCACGTACCTAAGCAGAGGTACTGTTATGATGTGGGGAAACCAGGACCTGCTGATTAGGCAACTAGACGAATGACGTTCCTTTTTTTATCGATCTGTCAAAGGTTCTCGATGGTGATTGAAGGCTCTAGTCTAGACCAATCGCTAAGCTCTAAGATTCCTATATAAAGCGCGACGCATCGCGCGCCAAGTTTTAGTATGATTTGAAAATAGGTGAAGCAAGCGAATAAGGCTCGCCTTTAGAGTGACTATAATGAAGTGCAATGTTTCAATTAGAAACGAGTTCATTATTAAACTAGTAGTGTTATTTGACAAAAATAAAAACCGCTGCAAATTGAATCAATACTTCCACATCCAATTGTAAAAATGACATTTATGTTTTTATTTCTTATACTACACGATTAGTAATCAGGTTTTGAGCATGTTTTCTCTCTACACACTTTTTCTAAGACAAGCAGTCCTCGTGATATTAGCAAGCATAGATAAATTTTAAAATCCGTTTTTTCCAAATACTCGAAAATTATTAACTTCTGATCAGAAATTTGTTTTTTTATGTAAAACCAAAATTAAAAAAAAAATCGTATAAGCAGGGTCTAAAATAGGTTTTTTGGAAATATTTCGAATATGTCAAAATTTTGGATAAATTTTCTAAGACACTTTATGTGAAAAATTTTATTTCCTATCTGATGGTATTTTCATTTTATGAACATATTAAATATATTCGGAGATATTTAGGAAGAACCGTTTTCTTTAAGTGACGCTTTTTTGCTAATATCTTCTAAACAGTTTACGCACAGAAAATTTATAAGAGCGAATAATACTCGCAGTTATACTACTAATCACACACTAAAACGAAAAAAAATTAAAAAATGAACATTTGCAAGAATGGTAGTTACCCCCCCCCCAATTTTACCCCCTTCCCGATACCCTACTTACCCCACAAACAATAGGTCGCTTTGGGTAGTTGAAATTTATACATTTGCCAAATTTCAAGTTCATATGACAGGGATCACCTATATTTAAATTTATCAGATACGCTTGGTCTCAAACAAGTAGTTACAGCGCCCACTAGAATTTCTCTTAAATCCTCAACATTGCTAGACCATATAATTGTATCGGACGTTGAGATAATTAGTCATGTGGAAGTAAAGTTTGATCATGGTTTTTCTGATCATGCCGTTCAGTTTCAGCGTTTGTTGTAGAATTGAACAGATTTATCCGAAGTATAGATGCTACAGAGATTTTGATGTTGACATCTTTTTGAACGATTTGCGGGGTGTGTCTTGGAACAGCATTCATGATATGCATGACGTGAACAGTAAAGTGAGGTTCTTAGAGAATAGTATAATTGCCGCTATAAGCATGCACCAGTCGTTACCTCGAGAGTATCCAGGAAAGTAGCACCTTGGCTAACTGAGAATTTAAAGCTGATGATAAAATTACGTAAAAGAGCCCTACAAAGATTCAATCTTACTAAACTACCCGCTCATTGGGAATACTATACAACTTTAAGAAACCTTATTAATTCCACGGTCAATAGAGAAAAACAAGCGTATTTAGAACATCAAATCTCCAGTAGAAATAATAAACATAGTATTTTTAGAGAACTACAAAAACTTGGTGTTAAATTCAAAGCATCTGAAAACACAGATTCAGTTTTGGGTGAATTTAATATTAACGATTTAAATACCTTCTTCTTGCAAAATGCTAATGTAGACTTTGTTCCAGACAAAATTCTCTTCGAAAACTATAATAGTAAACGGCTGGATACAGTCGATTAGATCTTTGATTTTCAATTTGTTACAGAGGATAGAGTGTTCACCTTCATTAACAGTCTTAAAAGTAACGCTGCTGGAATTAATGGAATATCGCTAAATATATTAAAAACTACGCTTCAAGTTACACATTCAATAATTACTCACATAATTAATACCAGTATAGGTAGTTGCACCTTTCTGGATGCCTGGAAGCAGTCTAAGGTCAGACCATTACCTAAAGTGCCCACTCCAAAAGAGATGAAAGATGTCAGGTCTATTAGTATTCTGCCAGTTCTTTACAAAGTATTCGAAAAGGTTTTAGCCGAGCAGCTTAGAAATTATTCCATTAAGTTCAAAATAATTCCAGAATTTCAATCTGGATTTCGCAAAGGACACAGTTGTGAGACGGCTCTTCTTAAAATTGTAGATGATATTATATCAGCTTTGGATGAGGGTAAGTTGTGTGTAGTGGTCTTACTCGACTTTTCAAAGGCATTTGACACATTGCATTACAGATTATTGCTATCAATTTTACACTATGTCGGCATTGGAAGGGATGCGTTAAAATTGTTTGAGAGCTCTTTTACTAACAGGTATCAATGTACTCAGATTGTGCAAAGAGTGTCTGGATGGAGTCCCGTGGTTAGTGGTGTTCCCCAGGGTTCAATTTTGGGGCCTTTACTGTTTTCTGTTTACTCGTCTGTTTTATTAAAGTATATTCACTTTTGTAGCTATCACTGCTATGCAGATGATACGCCATTATACTATGCGTTCGAACTTCGTGATCTTGATGTGGCGGTTAGAAGAATAAATTCTGATCTAAAACTTTTTTGTTCTGTAGCTTCCGATCATTCATTGCTAATTAATTCAACGAAAACTAAAGCCGCATTATTTGGAAAGACATCTGATGTGGCTCCTAGACAGCAAATATGTAATGAAATTGTATTGACTATCAATGACCAGCGTATTGATTTTGTTGAATCTGTTAGAAATTTGGGTTTAATTATGGATTTTAGATTAAGATTTTGTGAACGCATTGACGAATGCATTCGGAAGTCCTATATGAATCTCAGGAAAATATTCAGCATTAGAAAATTTATAAACATAAAAACTAAAATAATTCTCAGTGAGGCACTAGTTCTCTCAAATTTTAACTGTGCAGCAATAGTGTATGGATCTTGTTTAGACTTTAAAAGAACTAATAAAATTCAAGTAGTTCAAAATTCTTGTTTGAGGCTTAATTTTGGTTTCAAGAAAAATGCACATGTCACACAAGATCGTAATTCTATTTCTTGGTTGAGTATGAAAAATAGAAGATACCTTCGTGCTGCTTGTCAGTTCCATAAAATTTTAGTAAACAAATCACCTCCATATCTTTATAATAAAATAAGGTATAGAACAGACGTTCATAATATTAATGTACGGAAAAAAGATGAATTAACAATACCTCGTTATAATTCTGAATTGTTTAAAAGAGGATAATCGGACAACATTAGCAACATATATAATTCTATACCCTACTACATAAAACTACTATCCGTAAAGCGCTACTTCGACATACCATAGATGCTAATGCATTTTGTATTTAGCTCGTTAGATCTTGCACTTTGATTTTATTAATTACCTTTATTCTGCGGCTAAGTGGAGGAGCAGTAACCCATCGGGGCGCCCTGGTGGATTCTGAACTTCGCTGTTTGACCGCCACTGCAGTGCACCCAGTAGTCTGAGTTGTATATTTTTTTTGTTAACTTATACTCATACATTATGTTTTATACCCCTACTGCACTGCAGCATACACTGAGTCAATAACGTCGTATTATTATTATTATTATTACTATATATTAAGTCTTTCGAAAGTTATCGTGTCCACAAATAAAACCACAGACACACAGACAAGAAATTTTTTTGCTCAAATTTTGTTTTTTTGCGTATTCGACCATTTTAAAGCGAATGAGCAAATAAAAATTTTTGAAAATTTTTTTCACGATACAATACTTCCCATCCGTTGGATGTGGAAATAAAAATACACAAAACGTATCATTTTAACTAATCGCGCTAGTCCAAATCGCGATGAATGTTTATTTCAATACATTTATAATCCCACATATGTACATGTTATGCGCTTTGATATAGCAAATTGCACTTTCTGTCAAATTAATTGGAAACAATGTATCGAGCGCCGACATAACCAAGAGCCACCTTTGATATTTTTGTTGCCTTTGGCTTAATTAACGTCCACAATCGATGTAGCGTTAATTAAACACAGCTATGTGCGCTGCTGGAGCGGAATTACTGTTTGTTATTACAAGCATTTCAATTCAGCCCCGCGGGTATTAATTCGAATTACCTCCGGTTATACAGTATTTATAAACGTATTATCTGTTAAAAATAAACGTAAATATCACTTTTTAATTGCCACCTCAACTTAAGTAGATGGTACAGTAAACGATACAGCTAAATGAGTGATGCAAGTGAATTATGATTCTTTCCACAGTAAAAACTTTTCATTCAAGTAACATTTGAAAAACTAAATGTATTTTTGTTTAAAGATACTAAGTTTGAGAGTGTGGAAGTAGTAAAAAATATTTGAAAACTAAAAGATCGGTAGACCACGTCGTAGTTAAGTATGAAAGCTACCTGTCTTTCTATACTTCTTTGATCTTTGAGGTGCAGATTTGATATCAAAGATATATAAAACTTTGCCTTAAAATATCTGCTTTATGAAAAGAAAAGCTAACTAATTTAAAATGTGTTTCAAAAGAGTTCGCATGTAGGTGGTATAGTATAAACCCTCTGGACTATACAGACTATACAGTGCGCATAGAAAGTATCTGCCTCCCACAGGCCCAGATCCAAAACTTTGTTTAGTAAAAGAGCAACCCACCGGGAAAGGTGGGCATGGAATAACCAGGGGAACGGGAGGTCGGGGGATTCTGTCGTGAAAATTTTTATAAAATAAGCATGCTTAGGAATGCATCTTGAGGCTTGTTGGTGTTCTTTTTTCAATGTAAAAGATTGAAACAAACACTAAAATCTTAAAATTCGTACTAAGAAACGACAAAATACTACCTGGATTTCAAAAATGGTGTAAGTCAGGTAGCAACAGGCGCCACTAACTAACAACAGACATTAAATAAATGGTTATTTTGAATTATTAAAGATTATGAATATCACTAAAATTCCTAAATAATTAACTTCTTCTAACTTGTGTCAAATGTGCAAAACTCCGACGATTTATTGTCTAATTATGAATTAATTTTGATTATTATGCCAATATTTGTTGACTTTTCATCTTGTTTGAGGTATTCCTTAGTGCCAACCATAAAATGTTTTTCAGATTGTCAACATAAAAAATGCAGTATACCCGTTGCAGAATAAAGTGTACACACCTGAATTGTTTAAATTTGAAATTTTACTTTCTTGTAAAATAATTGGCAAGAGGTGTTTCCTGACAAAAAATAAACAATTTGTGAACTTGTCAGTAGGCGATTTTTTTTTAAAGGTGTGCAGTCCAAGAGGGTCTTACCTGAAACAAAAGCAATAAAATTGAAAATGGCTATAACATATGTTTGTAAGGACTAGGAGAAGCATAAATTAATAATATTACCTCTATATAGTATTCCATTATAAAAGTTACCCAGACAAGGTAGATCCACTTCGTTATGATTGTGGGTTACAACCTAAATGGCAAGAGAAATTAAAGTAGTGGCCGCAGTCTCCCTTTTTTTGCGATTTTTTATCATCTTATTCAGAGTGAAACACATAATAATGATCAAGAAATAGCAGGACATGAGGTAGGCATATGTAATATTAACTTTCAATTATGCTAGGTTAGGTTAGGTTAGGTGCTCTATTTTAAAAATAAGTCACTGTTTACAAGTTTGATTTACCTTTTAAGTGTTTTTGAACTTATCATAATTTGAGTTTTGCTAAATCCATGGTTTAACATTCCATTTGGCGAAAATTTCAATCTCTTAGAACAGAAAAACAAATAAATGTGCGGTAGAACATAACTTTTTAATTGTTATATTACGATAAGTATTGTCGTTATACGGTAATTTTATACTTGTGACGATAAACTGAATGGTTAGTATTGTAGTTTTATAACTTGAAATGAAAATATAATATTACGTTTATCTAGTAATAATTTGTCACATTGTGCTTAACTTAAAAAGGATACACTTAACATGGAGCGCCACCTATCGGCAATCCGTAAAAACTTGAATTCGCCGGCAAAAACAGGGATGCTATCGAATCATACAGAGCGGTTTCTTTGACCTATTTCTAGTTCTACGTTCGTATTTCGATTTTTTTAATGGAACACCCTGGTTTAAGTAATTGAATTTCTTTTGTGTTTACTTATACGAAAATGTCATATGACCTACATTTTTAATAAAGTGTTCTAGCGCTGCAGATAGCTTGTGGTAATTTTTCTCGGCGGCCGAAGGTAACGTGCAAATATGTTGTAGGTACTATTACAAAAGAGGTTAGAAGTATTATCAAGGAAACATAACAGGTTATAATATAAAACGTTTGAATAAATAGAAATATAAAAGACATTTAGAAATATTGCGAAACCAGCTGAGGTAAGCCTACCTAATAAGTAAATAAGTGGATCTTAAGAAAAACATAAGCAGGAGGTGCAAAACGTTATATGAAGAAATCGCCAAAGAATAATGAATAGCTATTTTGTTAAAAGTTTTCAAAGATTTGCGGTATTCTTAGTTTTCAGAGAAAATTACCGTTGACACGAAAAATATAATGGTCTACTCTAGAAACATTAAAAATATTATAGTAGTTGCAGAAACTATTTAAACAGTTAACGAATATTATTATCAGAAACAGCGGGATACATAGAACATTCTTAATATTGTTTTTGAAATTCCTTAAAGCAAAGTTATTGAATCTGATAAAAGTAGATTTAATGTAACAGCAAAGTTTTACAAGATTTAGTATTAAAAAATATTTAAAAAAACAAATACAGTTGAGGTCAAGATGGGTTAATATGCCACCTTTATTCTACGGTCTACAATTTGGGTTATTATTATTATTATTACTATTATTATTATTATTATTATTACTATTATTATTACTACTACTACTATTATTTGAAAATATAATAATAATAATGCGGATAAATGTAGAATAGTGTAAAAAGCATAGGCATGTTATCAATGACTATTATGTCAAATAGGTGTTTCCAGAGCAATTTTTGTGCGAACATTTACGCAGATTGATTTTTTAAATTAATAATTTCCTTTATCAACAGTCAATTTATATAAGGCCGCTTGGTAGTATGATGCAAGTTGCAGTAAAACTTAAACAAAAAGTACGCGGACCTCCGACAACAGTTAGGCACGTACATTTTTCGTGGAGTTATTTCGACAAAAATTAGATTGAAACTAGTTAGTGCCAATGATGAGCACATAACAGTACATTTTCAAAGGTCAAACACCCGGAATTTGCTCCATTCGTTCACGGTTGATTTAAACTTGCATTTAATTTAGCAATAGATATATAGTAATTCTCTAGCAGATATAATAAATAATGATTGTCTGTATAAATGGTTTTTAAAACATGTATGAAATAAGGTTGGTTTTTATACGTTTGTATGTTGACTACGTTTCCTAGGAAAATAGCAAGGGTATTTTATAAATACATTATACATTTATGCTTAATGTAGCACCTCGGTCAAAACACACTTGAAACATCTTTGGGAAACAAGAGAGGCCGCAGAAATACATATTATTTGAAACCATAATAAGGTTGCAAATTATATACTTAAAAGAAAAGTGAGTTACTTTTCTAAAGCTAAAATTATGAATTTGGCATGAACGCGTCTGAAATACTTATCTAATTTGTCGTACGTGAATCCTTTTTGATATAGAAACGAGATTGATAGAAGGTTTTTGACATTAGTCACTCTTTTCTTACAAAGAATCTAGTCTTGCTTTCTTAAGGTGTTAAAAACACAAAACGTAGTAGTGAAATKAAATGATTAGCTTAAAATATGTGAAAATTTTTCAGGGTCTAGAAAAAGATTTCATCTATTTGCCACTAAAAACTGAATATAAATTTTGCATTAGTTAATGTCGTAAAAGCCGAATAAGATTGCACCAAAGGTCTAAGAACGCCGCAGATTCCACATCACTGGAGTGTCACCCCGTGACTACATCAAGTTTAGATAAGTACTGGGGATCGAATAAGGCAAAATAATTTCAAATTCCAAGAATATTTGGAAATCTAAACATAAAAGACGATGTGCAAATGCGTAGTGCGCTACACTTAGACCTTTTGATCCATTGTGTCCGCACCGTAAAAAGAAGTGCAGTATCTCTTTCTAAATTAACCTGTAAAGATCATCAATCTCGATAAATTGAGACCCAAATTCTCCCAGCCTTTTGTATCCGGAACGTGATGCTATTGTTATAAAGAGGACTCCTTATACATTTTACGGCAAAACACATTTACCTACAATTCAATTGGTTTACAAGAAAAAGCAAAGAACATTGTGCAGTACAGTGAATCAAAGGTGCGCACCTTTTTAAAAAGAATTAGATTTTTGTATAAAAGAATTTACAGGCGTCTTGTTATAATGGAATCAGAACTATAAGTCAATGGCGGTATGAATATTTAACTAAAATGAAATAATATATGCAACAAAACAGGAAAATATGCTAGATGAAACATGATATGATATCCATGAACCTTCGATACTGCAAAAAGGATGGACAGAAAAACAGTGTAAAATTGATTTACCTCATTCAAAAGGTAAAATAATTATAATACTAAATGCTCAGTTAGAAGGCGGTTGGAGTCCATTAGCATGAAAATATGACGTCAGGGTATGTTATATCATGGCTTTGGATAACTTCATCATACGGTAGGCATTTCTGGCACTTCCGGATGTAGTGTTGCGTCGACTGCATCTACACTGGGTTTCAACATAGCGCATATTACGAGAAGTTGAGGATTGGAAGGGGGCGGTTCTCACAGTACACCCAACTAGTGGATGCTTTCCTTGGATCCTTCTATGTTTATTATATTTCTTCTTCGTCTGGAATCGTGTTTTCTTGACTTTTGAAATTTCTGACTACTGGTCATCAATTCTGCTTTATTATGTTATAATTCTCTCTACATCTGTTCTCGACGTATAGCACACTCTTCTTACTTTGAGCTTGCCGTTCATTTTCTATGCTTTTTGTAGTATAATGTCCCCCTCTCCTCTGGATATGTCTCCAATATTTCATTACATATGTTTCTATTATTTTTGTGATGGTCTGACGCTCAAAAAACAACTTTGGACAAAATTTGTACGGTATTTCTTTATGCATTTCTCAGACTAATAGAAAGCTTTGGTAGTAGTGGCAACTTTTTACTTAGTATATGATGGGTAGCATTACTGTGTGCGGTTAAATGGAACTGTGATGAATTAAAAGATGGTTTTAGTCTGCCGCAATGGTAACATTCATAATTGGGTATTATCACTTCTTTGAAAATTACGTAAAATATATCTTAAAGTGCATATATATATCGTACGCCATGTTAAAAAAAACAAAAAAAATATTTGCAGATAGAGAATTTCAGGTTTGAAATTCGAATCTTAGGAGTCACCGCCAAAACGCTTCTATCCAAGGTTATTCAACTCGTGACGTCAAGTGTCACGTAAACATTACCGAGGAGCGTGCTGTTTAATGGTGCAGTATCATTCTTGTATTACAAAAGCTTTTGTGTGGTGTTTATTGAAAGGACGGTGTAAGAGGTCGCACAAAAAAGTGATATGTGTAGTTTCACAAGCATCTATTATGTATGGAAAACACTTGTTTTGTACATAGTTATAAAAGTACTTCAGTCAGTACAGCTAACAAAATTTTTGTAACGTTCCTCGAGATTATCAATGTATGAAAAAGTTGTTTAAGGCCCCTAGACGTGATATGCCGAAATCGCGAAGTTTGTTTTTCTGTTGTGAAGATCATCTTAATTCTTACTGTAAGTTTTATTATTCTTTTTGGAGTTATAAGTGTTTATCATTCAGTTTCCATTTTGTTATAGCTTGAAGAGGATATGAAAAATTATATGCGTTTTAAGTTGATAAAGGGAAATGTTATAATAATGAACGACCTTGTTCCCCATATATTCGACTGTTAGCCAGACCGGAAACGAGCCGCAAGAGCCCCGAAAATAAACGACAATTTATATTTATTCTGACCTCTAAAATAAGTACATTTTTGATTCTTACATTTTTATGTTTACAAATAGTATGTTTCGAACAACCCTCTGTGATGAAACTATCAATGCTACGTTCATTTGATAAAAAGTTATGCTGTTGCTTTTATGGTCATCTCCGCCGCGTTGAACCGCTCGTCGCTGTACACGAATTCCATAACAATGAACATGCCTTCAGAAGTCATAACTCATAAGTATTTCATTTTTTCTTGGCGTATTTTAATTCGCTTGACACAAAATGAACGCAAACAACAAACTGATAAATTGACGGGCCGAGGCTGACGTGTGACGCGCTCACCCCAGATGTAAACAAGCGGTCATTTACAAGACACCTGACGTCACGGCCAATATGTTCACGTTTTGGCGGTCCCTTTAAATATTCACATTTTTGATATTAACAATACATCTTACGATCAATTTTTTCGAATTTATAAGCTGTCGCAGCTGTTTTGTGGATTAGATGCTACCTATTAATATGCAATTTAATAAAATATAAATACATTGCCAATACCCAATTAGGAATTAGGTACGTGACAGTAACGTTAGCTGCAGTACCGGGTATTTTACGGGGAAGTTTCATAACCTAGAAATATTAAACGCCTCAAATGTGGTAGTGCAATAGTAGTTACAAACATTAAAATAGGGAAAAGGACTGAATTTTGCTGAAAATAATTAAAACAGCAATGTTTGTGACCGCCATAAAGTGAAGTTACGACGGACGTAGTTGTGTATAATAATGTTGTGTAGTTTTGTACAAGCAAGTTGTTGTCATTACTTACCTTTGAACCACAAAATTGTTGCAAAATCTTTATAAAACCACCAGTTTTGTAGCTATAACTATAACTTTATATCCAACCTTCAATACAGTATACGTATGACAGTTGGTTATGAATCATTTATAGAAACTCTGCATTTTGTATGTTGTACAGGGTGTCCCATTTTCGTTGTAACTATTAATGCTACAGCGTTGCGGTTTCGACATTACTTATTACTTTTTTGTTGTGAGTTGAGTTGCACCATCGCCATTTTTGTATCGTCTTTTGTTTTAAAGCCATAGCCAACTTTTGAATAATGTAACATTTCTTCAGTTCTCAATATCTCGATTGGCTATGTAGACACAAAAAAACTGTTGTAGCAAAGCCAACTACGGTTTCCATTTAAAAATATGCAAGTTTGTGTTATATCTAAAAAATMTGACGGGGTACGCCACTGGATGCAAATTAAAAATATCTATAAAAATGTCTACAGTTTTTCTGTAGCTACATACCCAAGCGAGAAATTAAGAACTAGAGAAATGTTACATTTTCCTAAAGTTGGCTATGGCTTTAAAACAAAAGACGATATAAAAATGGCGACGGTACAGCTGAAATCAGAACAAAACAGTAATACAGTAATGTCGAATCCGCAACCTTCTAGCATTAATAGTTACCGAGATACCCTACAGTTACAACGAAAATGGGACAACCTGTACACTAGAAAGATCGTGGGCCTGATGGAGTGAAAAAGTATATAAATTGGTGCCATTTTGCCCCTATTTATCGTTCCACCTTAACTTCAAATAGTTTTCTTTTGTGGTACACAACTAGAGAGAGCAGTATACAATTCTAGAGTTATGCCTTGCGACAGTTCATTATCTTTGGGGCTTTACATGTTTTATTTCGTGTATTTTTGTTTAGTTTTTCCAAGTTAAAAAAATTTACGCAGTTTCTAACATATTACATTTTAACAAGTTGTTGAAGAAATCGCAACTATTACTTCACACATTGTTGACATCCTAAGGTGTAAAAATAAAAAAGGGAATAATAAATGTAAGTAAAAATCTATTGCATACATTATTTAATTCAGTTTGATACCTCTATTATCCTATACTCATATGTGTATATTGTTTTCAGACTATTTTGCCACATGACTATAGTAGAAATAAAGTAGAAACAAATGTAGGAAAATGATACATGTGTAGCTTTGGAAAATTGACGAGAAAAAGAAAAATTGAAAGAAGAAACAGCCTGATATATCAACATTAGAAAAATTAAAGCATTTATAAGAATAATTTATTCGAATTGTATCCAAACATTGTTACTATTTTAAAAATTACCAATTATTGTTGCATCTGTAGAAAAATCTATTTTTTTAATTAAAAATAATTTTAAAAATACTTTACTTCCTTAGCCATTTTGTCTATCGGATATGTCAGAACGTAAAACAAAAATAAGCTTTTAGCTTTGTTTTTCGTCGTGTTCTTTTATATAGTAGAATTTCTATTGTGCATTGCATTTAATTCGTTATGGTTCTCAAGTATTTCTTTTTGTGTGGTTAAATGTACTTTTCTATTTTGCGTTCCTAATGAAGCTATTAGGAAACGCAATTAGCGATTCGTAGTAGAGCCATTTCAAAACAGAATTTTTTATTTTCCCATGTTGGTATCTACCAATTACGGCATGGCACGTTAAATTTCCCTGAATTATAAAAAATTTTTATTAATTTTTATTTCTCAGATTTTCTTGTGTAGAAGTCGAAAATCACGCAAAATAGAAAACAAATGTATAAAAAAATTCGTTTCATAAGGCTCTTTGTTGCATGCATCCAACGTTTGCAAAACGAGCCGAAGGCGACAAAAGGGCGTCTTATGAAACTAGTTTTTTAAAATAGGTACTATTTGCAATTAATTTTCAACTATTAATATTAAATTGTGCAATGTAATAAATATTTAAATTGTAAGATGCAATAAATTATTGTTTTGTTGTAAGTATTTTATTTCAAGGGCCCGCACAAGTTCCTTTTACACCAGGCCGCGCTTTTATTGAGGCTGGACTATTTCAACGCTTTTTTTTAAATTGTTGCAAATAATCCTAATGAATTTTATGCGTTACTCTATAGATATTCGGTAGGTATAATCAGTCGCAAATAATATCCACCAAGCATATACTGTGCCACACAACTTAAATGATACAGTTGGCTTTATTGCAATTAATTTAACTAACATACCTATATACAAGTAGATTTCTAATACGTTTTTATACACCTATGTAAAAAGCATTCACAAATATTGCGATTATGCATTGTCCTTTGCCAAAAAATATAAAATAAACGGTGATTAAAAAAATATAGGTGAAATCATAATATATTAAAGTGTCACAGCTTAAATGATACCCTTATTAAGGGAAAATATGGGGTAAATTGAAAGATGGTATTTTTTTTATAAAGTAGGCACTGACATATTGTTTATTGTTTTGACATTAATTTGACGTAACAACCATGTTTTATTAATTGTCTCATTGTTCATCATTCGTTCAAGTTAGTATGATGGGTCGAAGAAGCACAATTGAAGAGAGAAATTTAATAATTAATCATTTAAGAAATGGTTATAGTGTGCGAAACATATCAAATATGGTCAATAAATGTACATCTTACTGTGCAGCATATCATTGAAAGCTATAAATTTGAGAACCGAATCTACAATAAGCCCAGAAAAGCTCGAAACAAAATTTTTACTCAGTGAGAGGAGAGGTGGATTGTGTGTGAGATGGAAAAAACCCACAATTAAGTGTGCCAAAGTTAACCAAAAATGTGGAAAGGCAATTTGGAAAAACATGTAATCCTGGAACTGTTTGACGCGTGTTGCGGAAGAACAATCTCTATGTCCGGACAGTCAGAAATAAACCTTATTACATTAGTCGAAGAAATCAGCTTTTACGATTGCATTTCGCCCGTGAGTACCTAGAAAAAGATAAACTCGTATGTGATATATGAAGACGAAACGAAAATAAATTTATTTGGATCGGATGGAAAAGTTACAGAGGAAGCCCAATAAAGAATTGGATATGAAAAATATCAAAGTTACAGTAAAACATGAAGGAGGTGGTAGGTATTATGTTATGGGGTTGCATGTCGTCTGCTGCAGTCTTAATGTACACTTCATCGAAGGCAATATGAATCAACACAAGTATTTAGATATTTTGAAAAGGTATTTGACACCTAACGCAGAAAAATTGGAATTAACTAGAATTTTCATTTCTACTAGGACAACGCCCCGAAACACAGCATATACAGTTCGTGAATGGTTATTGTATAACTGCCCCCATAATATCAAAACACCACCTCAATCACCTGACCTCAGTGTCATTGAAAATTTATGGAAGAGACTTAAAATCGAAGGTTAACAGAACACCAGAATTTACTCTCTGGTAGAGTCGATGCCTAGACGTCTTCAAGCTGTTCTTGATGATAATGAAGGCCCAACAAAATATTAAATTTTATTTGGTTAATAATTTTCTCATGTTACCTCATCTTCAATAATTAATATTGTTTAAAATGAAATATAATATATTTTGAATGTTTTCAATAAGTATTGTTTTGTAAATTTTCATAAATATAAAATACCTAATTTCGCTAACAAATTAAATGTTTTTATTGTACCATATTGAATCTAATACAATTCTAGGAATACAGCGATTTTCTAAAGTAAACTACTTTGAAATTACGGTGTATCATTTAAGCTGTGAGGTACCGCAGGTATTCGCACAGCCCTTTCCGAATCCCGGCAAAGACCGCATACCTGGCGGGGCTCACCTTATATACACGCACTGCCGATGCCGGCCGCTGACCACGGTACATCTTCGCCGGTATTCACTAATTGCAATCAAGCACAACTACCGTTCACCGCAAGAGCGAACGGAGCCGACGTCGATCGTCCATCCTCTGCACCGCGGCACGTCAGTATTTGACGTCGACGCGTCGCAGTGCAAGGCATACCGCGACAGGTAGCGTCCGCAGGTTTGCGCACCCACGAGCATTTAAACTCTCGAGTCGCTCCTGGAATTTTGTGCTGTTAAGCCGGAAACGGGAGGAAGATGTGAATGAGGACGAGGTGCTTCCGTTTCATGTCTCAGAACTACCCCATGTTTGTGTGATGTCATAAGCGTATTTTTGTGTTTTGTCGATAGTCAAGGGAGCGTTAGCGAGGTAAGTTGGCGTGGTGGGTGACTTGTATGCGTGCGGAGTGTAAACAATCAAATGAATGCAAAGAACATTAACCTGCCTGTGGGTATTGCTAAATTTTTTCTATTGGTAAAAATCATATCGATATTTTTTACGTACGTTATATATACTGAATTAAAGATGTTTAGTTAAATTAACATTTATTACTGTTAAACATTGATACAGCATATACAATTAAATTACATTTCTAGTATCAATCCTCATTATATCTAGATTCAAAGTACGTCTTAAAACGCCATATACAACATCTCCCCTTTTCAAAATCAAAATCTTAAAATTAAATAATTATTAAATTATTTAAAATTAAAAATTTAAAGAAAGGTATATTACAAAAGAAATTAATGCAATAATTTTATTTAATTACAGTTTCTTTTTTACCAAATAAGAAGGTGGAACTCATCTTCTTGAAATTCTTATTTTTCTTTTGTTTTAGAGTCAAAGTTTACTTGTTTATCCAAAAGTCGATTAAGGTTTTAACATTTCACTTTTATATAGTACTTTTGTTATTATATGATCGTTTAAAATTTGTGATGGTGAACGTCCAACATTTTCCAATATAGTATGCTATATTCCGTCACTGAGAAACAACAATAGGTATCATTTTCTTCTGAAGCTTTACGTAGCATTATGTGAACGGCCTTCTTAGACATTCCATTAGACTGTGGATATTGAGGGCTCGATGTAGTAATTTTAAATCCCAATCTTTCGCAAATTCTTAAAACTCTTGACTATTATAAGGCATGTTATCTGATATTATGTCTAAAAGAATACCACATTTTGAAACACAACTTAAACAGTTGCAGTTTTGTTTTTATGTTTTAAATTTTATTACTTCTATCCACTTTCTAAAATAGTCAATGATAATTAAGTAATTAACTGAGTTGGCCATCATCGTCGCGATTTTTCCTTCGCTGACTGTCTGTGTTCGTTCGTCCACGATGAACTCTGCTCTGAAGATGCTCATGAAAACAGTAGGCGAAACGTCAGCGAACAGAAAATCATCACGATCACGGCCAACTAACCTGGCAGTATCTACCAGTATTCAACATTTTTGAGTTAGTTTGCAACAACTTATTTCATTTTTATATCCTTAGACATAGAGGGCCAAAATAAACTTTGTCTTGCTCTACATTTACATTTTGTCATTTCCAAATGCGACTCATCAATAATTTTAAGCGTGTTTGATCTCAATTTATTTGGAAGTCGGTTACCCCCAAATACCAATCCGTCGACATATGTTATATCACTTTTTAAACTCTAATAATATTTTAATTCTACAGGCACCTTCTTCTTAAGAGATGGCCACCCATTAAACAAATAATAAATTTTATCTTCAACATTTTTTTTCCAGAAACGCATGCCCATTTTTGGGGGTCTATAACCCGATGTACTCGTCATTCTGCTCTAGAGAATTCGTCTCCTGATTTCCTTATTATGAGTGTTACTCATAGTTCTTGTTATTTATTATCGATTAACGGCTTCAACTTTTTTCACACCTGACACCATGTCACGTATGTTATATACGAAATTAAAGATGTTTAGTTAAAATAACATTTATTACGGCCAAACATTGATACAACATGTACAATTTAACTGAAATTACATTTCTAGTGTCAATCTCTCTTAATCTAGATTCCAAGTATGCCTTAAAACGCCATATACCTACAAAAGGTATCAGTCTGAATTTATTTTTCTTGGCTAGATTTCATTAATCAGTATTAGCACCCGTTGAATGGGTAGACGAAACTTGCGCGTGAAGTAACTATTTGTCCATAACTGCAGAAAATAAACCATAACGGGTCCATATCATTCGCGAAAATGAATCTATTTTACACAAATAAAGTTTTTTATCTATAATTATGTTGTTCCAGTAAGAGTTTGTTTCAAATAACTTCAACAATCAAGGGAATGTTTCTTGCTTGAGTTCTGGTTAGATATTATCGACACAGATCTCATCTAAATAATTCTCAGTTACATTTAATGGGCACTGTTGAAGTACCTGATTTAGTTCCCTTGCACTTGAAAAGGAATCCAGTTCGCTAAAAATTTTCTCGCTTAAAGTACTCAATAATTAAAATTGTTCATATACATACTCATTAAATAATGTCCACGTAAAAACATAAATACTACGCTTTATTTTAGATCTTTGTTATTAATAAAATAATCACTATCACTGTCGGAAGAGGTCTTTAAATGAATTGTTACACTGTTCCACATACAGCTTTTAATTTCAACATGTTTTTCACTTTTTTTCTAGTTTTCAGCACTAATTTTATAAACTTCGGTCCTGACGTCCATTTCACTAGCATTTCCATTCTAAATAATTTTTAATGGATTTAGAACGTAATAAACAAGCAGTCTCAATCTTCTATACTTATAAAATAACATGTCCTGACTAATTCACTGATCCATCATTCCGAGCGTATGCAGTTGAAGCTGGACACATGAAATTTAGCCGGTAGGGTCCTTTCATAACACCCACTAAGAAAGCATTTTTGGAAATTCTATCCCTAGAGGGGTAAAATACAGGATGTAGGCTTGCTTGGAAGTCTGCCATTTTTTTGAAGCTAGAGACATTAAACTTTATTTTAGGGCTTTAATAGAAATAAATGAATAATTCCAACAGTTAAAAAATTCCACCCTTAAAGGGGTGAAATAGAAGATGAAAGTTTGTATGGAGTTCTACGATTTTTGAAGTTAAAAGCGTGAAACGTTATTATTTAGTCTTTGAATTAGAAAACAATAACGTGCATTTCAGCCTTTGTAAATGTTTCACCTCTGAGGGGGTAAAATGAGGGATGATTTTTTTGAAATAGTAATTAACATAAATTCATACTAACTAACTATGTACTACTGTTTGGAAATGAATTTACATCCATTTAACTGTTTCGAAAATTTCACCCCTAAAAGTGTAAAGAGAGGGATGAAAATTAATCAATTTCTGTTATTTTCAAAGTACTAATAACAAATAAACATGACGTTTTATATCAAGGCCTTTGATAAAAAAGTAAAACATTTTGTATTGTTTCACTGTTTTTGGATATACTTCCATTGAGAGGGTGAAAAGGGGATTATTATGGGCTTTTTATTGTTTTCGAAGTAATATTATTTAAAAAAATAGGTTTTGAGTTAAAAGTTTAAATATAAACATTTGGTTTGAAATTACACCACTATTCCGTGTCTAGTATTTGTTTCGAGGTATTTTTATTTCGGTATAATATTATATTATATGTGGTATATACGATCTCCTTCTAGGCAAGCAAAGTCACACGCATTAGCTAATTATGATATATCTTTGTATTTTTAGAATTTCATCGAGCATATTCTAATTAGCAATATTATATTTTATAAGCGGTTGAGTATATTTTTTTATAATATAACAAATAATGTCTCACTTTTCGCTGACTCGACTCAAGGATTCTTATTTAATAAATTATAGATTGCAATTACTATTCGGATTTAAAACGCAATATAGCAATTAATTGTACCATTTCTTAGACCGTAGACTGCTGCTGTTCTTAACGATATTGGTCTATTTGGACAACGTAAACCAGCTCTTAGTTATTGAATTGTTTAATCTGGTAATTCCTTAACAAACATTCTATTTTCAAGAGTTTTAAGAATAAAACCAATAGATACAATCGAAATGTTTTGTGACAACGATCAATCTCAATCCTAAATCGTTTATATATAGCCTTTGTATCAAAGAAGATGTTTTAAACACTATATAATATACGAGTATATTATGTACACACATGTTGTATTTAACCATTTTTATTTTTTATGCAAGCCTTCACTCAATTTTCTAACCTTAATCTTTTTTTGCTCCTACTTTTTTCTTGCAAACTTGAAAATCTCATATAATGAGATTGAGATAATATACGTTGTCGATGATGAAATGATGTGTAAGGTAACCCCACCCCCAGCACAAAAAGGAAAAAAGATATGAGTACAAGTTCGTACACGTAAAACCACACCAAAAATTAAAACAAAATCAAATTTTAAAGCTCCTTTGATTTACCAAATGTAGATTTTCAGTAGACCAATGATGATAGCTATTAAACACTCCATAACTGGTAAACCGTATTTCTTAGTCAAATCAGCATTATATTCATATTTTTATAGATACCATCTGCTGAATTTTAATCTCCTTCATTATCGCTTAAGCCTGTATAATTGTTGGCTTGCATTAGTGTTATTTGTTTGTCTTTATCATTTATAAACACTGGATACGTATCGGAATTCCACTTTCTCGAGCCACTAGACGAACTGATGCATTTAAATTGTTCGCAATATTTTGCAAAACATTATTTTCACATTTCACACATTCATCATTGCTTTACCAGTAACTAGTACACAAAGTAAATCTCTCACCAATACAACTTTTACATGTTAATAATGAGAGAGCTGATCATTCATTTCACGCTGATATTTCATATTAACCAATATCAGCGAATTTGAATTTTTTTTTGTTCAAAGTATCCCAAAATTGGAATTAAAGGATCAATTTGAAATGAGATTTGTTGGGAATATAGAGTTCTATAAAACGTTCCCCCTTAAACTACTGCTTAATATCTTCTAGTCAATATATCAGTAAACCTTATATATGCACTTTTACTATTTTAGCTGTTTCTTGATTCTACCTTCTGCGGTTTGTCGGAAGAACTAGTCCTTTTTCAAAATTTTCCCGTGGACAAAACATGTTGAAGAAAGAAATTCGACTCCCACTTCGCGCATAACAGCAATTGGCACTAAAATTATTGGGGGTCAACTAAATAAATTCGATTTGCAATTATTTTACGTGATATCTCTTGTACTCCACTTAAAAAGGTATAATTACGTAGAAAAGGTCAGTTTAAAGAAAATATACAAAAAAACTACATAGTTAGATTCTTATTTTATTACTTAAGCGTCATAAACGGGTAACACATTTTATATACATTTTAACAAAAGTCATATTTAGAACGTTTTTACATGACAGGAAAATTTTCAATTTCTAAATAGAATGATAAATCGAATGCAACACTGGAACTGTTTGTAAACGAAGAGGACAGCAGTAAATATATCTTTGGTGGGGTAATATAATGCTAGGAAACTGTGAATACATTGACGTATTAAACTATATCAATTACTATATGATTACCTAAGCTGACTTGCTCATACTCACCTTTTGTAAATACGTATATTTGTTTTATTGTAAGTATACAATTCTTTATATCAAATGATCCAAGCAGAGTAGGTACTAGTCTGTAATTATAACATATTCGTACATAACTGTGCCGTTTAAAATAGTTTTTTTATTTTTTTTGGGTTTATATTATTCCTGAGCAATATTGCGTACCATAGTTAATATAGAATATTTATATTTATATTGAAAAGAATTGTTTTTAGCACATTTCCATTTCATTTACCTATGAAGAAAAGGCGCTACTGTCCGCACTTTGTCGGTCTGATGCCTGTCTAGATTAAAAGGTCGTTATCAAAGCACATATATTCAATAAAAATGTACAATGGGCAAGTTTCGATGTCCCAACTAAAAAAAAAATATTATTTAGTGTATTTAACAATTTATATAACTTATTTACCTTATCTATAAAAAACCTTAATTATTTCATCGCGTGGAGTTTTCAACGCAATCTAATTAAACAACAGCATTTGCTGAAGGATGTTTAATGGAAAATCTGTGCATATTAAACGTATTCATTTATCGATCTCTTTCTGTCTTTTGCATTAGTAAGGTTAATTCCACTATATGTGTGAAAAACTGATAAGATACCTTACAGAACCATCTTCTGACAAAAGCATGGAAATATATGTTGAAGGACTGAAAAAATCAATAATCACAGTATTTAGTCTAACAAATTATACTCCTATTAAATTGCTTTATGAGTTCATAAATTCTTTGCTAATTTATGTTGACAGCTTATGGCGCTTGCAGTTTGCAGTCAAATTTGCATAACGCATAAATATTGAGGTACCGCAGCAGTGATGCTTTATTAATTATTAAATGATTAACGATTACGCTTGCAATGTCTTTCTGGCAAGAAAAGAAGTACTTTCGGGTTACTGTGTGTGTGTCTTTTTAATATCACGCCTTTAACAATAGTATTTAAATATTTCAAACATATCGTTGACTGTTTTACGTCGGTGCCTTAAACCTTTTAAATGCAAGAGTGCTTACAGCATTAATGCAACTGAAAGTCATAGCGTTAAATATTAATAACCAATTTAAAGTTTGCCGTTCGAATAAAGAGAAAAATCTTTTAACAGCTGTAAATTAGTGAAATCAGAAAACATTCGTCAGAGGCAAGAACATCTGTTACAATAATAGGCAACGGTACATCATAATCATAATGCGATTTGTAACCTAATAAAGTTATGTTTAAGATTGTTAAATTAGGTTACAATTGGAAGTTTCGTAACTTTGATGGCAGGCTGTACACCGAAAATATCTTTTACTTATTTTAGAAAGTTTGGTGAATATTAATCTTCTCATGCTCATTATGATCTATTTATTAGAAACATTATGGCCAAAGACTATTTCTTTGGTGACGAAATAAAAAGAAATAAAGTCAGTTGCCCTGTAAAAGTACAAGGTACCTGATGAGGGATATTTTCCGGGATTGATACCGTTATCAGAAATGCACTTATTACAAGTTCTCTGTACGTATTAATTAAACTAGTGGCCGTTATAAAAAAGATACACTTATACCATTGCTTTGGTATATAAGCAAAACCAGTTCTATGCCGTGTTGTCTACACTAGACCTAAACTGCACTGATGAGCTGTAATGACAGCGAAATAGTACTATCTGCTGTTGGTTGAGGTGTAGACAGCACAGCATAGACATGCATTTTAAGATACACTTATAGATCGGTACATAAATCCAACAACTGTTCAAGCAACATCCATCTATTAAAACTTTTGCAGCTGTAAGGCTTTCTCAAAATAGGAATCGTATGTTTGTACCCACATGATAAATTATTATAGCGAAATTGATTCATTGGATTTCTAAAATTAATACAAAAAGTGGACGCATATAAAATCGCCCGTTTTTTAAAAAAGAGTGTTCCATATTTTTATGGCAGTAGACGTTTTATTTTTTCAAAGGAACTAATTTTTTTTGGCATATTCCGATACGCCTTAAAATATAGTAAATAAATGTTTGCTTTTTTAAATTTTATTGTACCGTGCCAATCTATTAAATTTAATATTTCATTCATTACTAGAAATTGAAACCTAGCAAATTTTTCACCTAAGTATCTTGATATGACGGTATTTTCACTTCTATTTATACAGCGTATTTGCTAGTACCAATTAACGTTTGAAATTTGCAAGTGCGCATAAATTCCTTATTTTAAATGAAACACCCTGTATATATTGAAAAGATTATATGCGTTTATGCATCTCTTTCTTTTAATTAACACATTATATGTTTAAAAGATGCCATTTTTGAGATCTTTTTTGTGCAAAATTGCGATTATTTATGTCCATTCTCTGACATTTAGGTGTAAAATTTGATATAATATTATTAAATTTTCATTTCACAAGCGAGAAACAAATGAACAAGAAATTTTAAAAATTAAATTTTAAGCAGTACTATATTTATTTTAAACTTAACTACAAAAAAGAAACATGATAGCAATGTTCAAATAATATGTTCAGTATATTTACCATTTTGGGCATAACGTGATGATGTATTGATTCGGTTTTCAAAAGATTCGCTTACTGTTTGCAAAATACTTCGTCCTGTTTGCAGGAATTACTATCTTATGCTTAGTGCTTACTACCTTTTCTATGGTTACCTAAATAATGTATTTGACAAAACTCCACAAGAAATACGATTTCTTTGAAGATCGAGTTAATACATTTTTGACCACAACAGGTGTTACACTGGAAATATTACTAAAACAGCGTTTTCGGATATTTCAGTTAAATTAAAAATAAAATTCTCGGCTAAAAATTTAACAAATTCTTGCTGATAACATTTTAAATCAACACTTTGATTTTGGAAGATGGAGAATCGATGAGTGTGTTAACTGGTGCAGACTTAGATTAGAAACTTTCAACGTATAAAGCTACGGTATACTGAGATTAGTCAAGTGTTCGTGTGTTTGAAATGAAGAATTGCCAAGAAAAAAATCGTTCGTACCAAGAGCTCCAGCAAGTAAACGATCGCTGTTTCCCTGAGCTTTTGTGGTCAATTTGCAATAATTCTACTAAAAACATTACTACAGATTGGAACAGTGAGATGAACTTCCCTCAAGCATTTTACGATTGCGGGTAAAGCAGATGAGATAGGTGGTTCCAAAGAATGAACAGGTGTTGTTTGAAAATGGCAACTTTGTCAAAATCACCAATTCAGTTTAATTAAAAATTATTGCTAAGGAACATACATATTAAATTAGTCAAGAAACTAGATAACACTATTAAACTTACTAACACATTGGCGCATCCGCTTCGAGGTTTATTGAATAACTAATCAGATGGTCATTACAGAAAATAATCAGTTATACCATTTCTACAACCAGACATGCACATATAATAACATGTGCACAAGGTTAGTAACAATTTTCGACCAAAATAGGAGACGCCTGCATCAAATTTCACTGTTTTTACCATTATGCGAGATTGCCACTCCAGATAAGCGGTTATATAATTAAATCCTCGTTATTGTTAGCAGTGTTGTTTAATGGTGTTACGCTTCGCGAAATGCATGTTGCAGTACACGTTGCTTGTAACACATCCCACGTGTTGGCGTACGTACTTACGCAAGTTGTAACGGCTGCAAGTTTCTTCGAAACAATAAATGGATAGAAGTTAAATGGAAGGAATACGTCTTCCCTCGCAAACGTCAAGCCATACTTTCTCTATTAAGGCACCTATTATGAAAATTTCTGAAATAGTGGCTATTTTTTTGTTCGATAGCAAAAGTCTAAGAGGGGAGGAATTTTAGAATAATAGTGTTGATAATCAGTAGGAATATACATTATATATAGAAATAATTATCACAAATAGTGCGGTTAAACTTCATCTGCAGTTAATTAAAAAGTATCATCTCTTCCCAAATTAGAATGCAATCAGCTCTCGGGGCGTTCAAGCATGTAAAAAGTAATTGTTTTCTAAACGAGGTCAGCCATAGTGCTATTACATTAAATTAATGAGTCGAAATTTAATGCATGGAAAAAATACTTGTATAGTTTTAACTGATGTGGTGTAAGATATCTCATAAAAGATTAAGTGGTGAAAAGAGAAAATTCGTTTTAAAGAATAGCTGTTATTGGATAAGATTGTATCATTAACTTCCACTGAAGCTAAGTTCCGATAAAATATCGATACCTTCTTGTATTATTTGTACTTCAACATGTCCTAGTTTAGCTTATAATTAAATAATATTGAATTGATTCTGTAAAATTTTCTTGAATATAAGAGTACCTTCTACGATTTAGAACGCAAAGGAATTATTTATATATTTTGGAAGTGAAACTCTTGAAATGTGTAATTTGTTATAAAAGCAATTTATTACGCAAAGCTGAAGTATTGGTAAATGTAGAATAAATACAAATTACTTAATACAAGTATTAGCGTCACAAAAGTCTATACAAGGACACCAGAAATGCTGATTCGGAGGTATGTACTACAAATAGGGGGTTCTTTGAGCTCAACATTGTTTTCTAGCTTTAGAGATTAACTAATACGAGATAAAGCTTGCAGGAGTTTATAGGAGAATGTTTCCACTAAGCTTTTGTAAATCTGGAAGTAGAAGAACTAAAAAAAAAACTGTTAACGTGGAGGCTAGCACAATAGAGGTATATAAAGATATAAAGGGGTATATAAGGAAATCCAGGGTTTCTATATTATATATATCTATATTATAAATAATCTATTAAAGCAGTTTGCCGCCTCTCAGGAAGGTGATCACAACTATTGCTGTGAGATACCTGTCATATGTCGAATTTTGATTATTTGATATATTTTAATATGGGAAAACGTGTGGCAGTGTGTATTTGTTTCATATTCTGTAGTGTTTTATGGGATAATCAACTTTAAGGTTGCACAAAGCTCATATTTCGGAGCTGTAGGGTGACACGGTTTCGTATAACTTTTAGGTTATATATCGTATATGTTAAGTTGTGGCTACAGCAAACCTGTTAAATAATTGTACTATGATTGACTGACAGATGTTTTTAGCATGCCGCACTGGTAAAATTCACAAACTAAGTTATCTGCACTGCACAAGGCTTCCACAGTGCAAAGGTGTAGACTGTAGAGGTTACCACAAACCTACTATACCAGTAATTATTGTAATTTCTTATACCTTTGACAGAAAAATAGAACGGTGTTGGAAAATCTTTATAAAGCCATCAATTTCATGACTGTAACTTGATCTGCAACCTTCACTACTATCGCTGTGCATATTGTAGCTTGGCAGCAGTTACAAATAGGCACAAAGAATTCAAAAATCAACGCCGCCCGTGTAGCATTAATCATTTATAGAAACCCTATACAAATATAATAAGTCAAAATAAAAAGATGCAATGAATAAAAGAAACTGGAACGGGTTACTACTTTCTTACTTTTTACTTTAATCAAGTTTGTATTTGTACTGGTAGGTACAAGTTATTCGGATGAAAAAAAAGAAGCTTGGTTTCAATAAGATCAATATATCCCGCCTAAGAAGAGATACACGACATGGAATACACTATGTGATCTGAATGTTAAAGTATATAACAAACAAGCAACCAAAACCTAAAGCATTATGGATTACGCCTTCATACGTTTGTTTCGTATATGTAGTCTGGCACAAGGAGTATAAATTTAGAAATTGAACATTATCTAAGTTAAAATCAGAAACCGGAATATAATGGAGAGCGTGCTAATAAACCTGCCGCGTGTGAGTCTTCGTTTGAACAAGTGAAAACAATGAAATTTTTGCGTTGTGCAAGGAACGTGATTCACGGCCGACTAAATAATAGCGGGATGCTTCACTAGTGTTGGAGGGTTCACCGATTTTATAGGAGTAGAAACTGATAGTTTCGCTAAATTAGAGAATAAAGTGCCAAAGTAAACGTTCCACTATTCAAGAAACCTAAGTAAATGTGTTCAACTATTTTCCGCTGTATGCATAGTTACCAGTGGCGGCTCGTGAACTTAGCATTTGACAATGCTGCACAGCACAGATAAAAAACGGAAAACAAATTTATATTTATAATTTGTATTTTTAATGCAATATTTAATTAATTAATAAATATCGGAATTAAAAACGAAAAACAGATGATTTTTTAAATAATAAAATAATAATAAATTTGTGTGAATAGAAAGTGAAGAACTTTTATCAAATACGGGTACAAAATGTGCGAAACAACCAAATTAGGTATTATAACGAAGATAAAATAATTGTGATGTATGTAGATATTCCAGAACACTGGCGCTCTGCAACTAGGTGATGAAAATGTAGAGTATCATACATTAAACACTAGTAATAAGTACTTAACATATAGAAACAAAAACTTGTCTAGTCTAGGTAATGCTCACATGGAGAAAATCAGTAACGCAAATGTTAATTCAATCGAAAATTTCTCCTGGAATGCACACCTATTAGATTACCTTAATTACTATAAGAATCCGAAAACGTAACAGATTTTTGCTGAAGGGTGTGAGGTCTTCGAAAAAGTATAAGAAGGGTAATGAGGTAAAGAGGTAATAGATCACTTTAAAAACTAACAGATCTGTTACTACGGTCAGAGCACTGGCAACCATGCACCACCTGGCCAAAATGTTGCAGCTCGAATTGTGTACGTCACTTGCACAGATACTCTGGAATAGTATAGGTCGATTCAAGGTCAAATATGTTCTGTCGCCCTTGTTCCAGTCAGTTTTGGCAGATTCACAACTGCTGAAGTCGCCATCTGTTGGACTCAAAGTAGCCCAAGGTAGCAGGCTGGTACGGTTTTTAAACAAGCTGTACATACAATATTTCCTTATGAATCAAGAACAGCATCTTCAACAAACTTTTGGCGACAGAGCAAATTTGTTAATTTAAGGCGTTTGGCATTCAAGTATTTTACAACTGTGCGTGATATCGCAGTTTCAAAGTTTTAAAGCTAAAACGTAATTTTTCTTTTCGCCTTTTTTGTTTTAAAGAACATGATTCTTCATGGATCTTGGGCGAAGGAAAGGGTGTTCTGACTTGGACCTTCCTCGATGGCCACACCACCCAACACGATTTAAAAAGTGAATATGGAGATTTTGTTACGGGAAACCATTGTTTAGGGTTGAATGGAACAAATTTCAAATTTGTCCGTTGAGTGAATGCATTTTCAAATAACCGACCAGTTTGAAAATAGTCTATTCTTTCATTATTATTAAAGTGATGAATATGTACGCAATGATAGATTCAAATAATGTCTTTCAAGTTGATATGCGCAGTAGGTTTCCACGAATATTTGTTCGAAATAAAAATAGAAAGTATGAGAGACTTATAACAACTTACACTCTAATCACAGCGAACCTCCTCGGAGCAGAAGATTTACTGCGGCCTATCACGCAGCTCTAGTCGGGGTCCCTTCAAGCCCGTACAAAACCCAGAAATCCATTCTAGAATGCTAAAGAGCCCGGTTCGCGGCTCATTTGAGACAAAGGGCTTGCTGCAAATTTGCTTGCCGCTTTGGCGTAAGCGGTTATATTCAAAAGGATTGTTCCCGGAAGGGTAGTCCGCAATTTCTTTAATGTAACGGGGGTGTTTTGTTCGTTGCTCGTGCATGTGCATTATTACGTGCTTGGAATCCTGAGAGCCTTTAACTTCGTTAAGGATTGATGGGACGACGTTTAGCGTCTAGGATGACGTCTATTGCTGCACGTATGGTATATTACCGCCATTTATTGTCTCTGGGCGACGAAGAATACTTGACAGGCGTGTACTTATTTTAATTCTTAGAATAAAGTCAATTTGTCGGTTTAGATATTTTTAATTTTGCGACATAATCCCACTTATGTATCCAAATTTTCGTTTCAGTTAATAATAATAATAATAATAATAATAATCATTGCAACGACGAATCACAGAAAACACACTCTAAAAAAACACAGACATACAATCAGATAAATGTAGGAAATGCCAATTATAATCAGAAACAACTGATCACATACTAAGCGAATGTAAACTCCTAGCGGGTACAGATTACACAGACAGGCACAACACAACAAAAATAGCACTAAAGCACCAATTAATATCTGAAATACAACCATACTCTACATGCCATACTGACACATTGTGCTACATACAGATAGAACAGTTGCACATAATCGACACAACACACAAACATTAGAGATAAAAATACGTATCTGATTGACGTTTCTGTATCGTCAGATAACAACATAAACCAAAAAGAAGAAAAAATCGAGAAGTACACACCGTTGGCATTTGAAATAAAAGACATCTGAAAGCAAGTTGCTGTAAAAACAATACTCGTTATAATATCACCTACAGGAGTAACGCCAAAATCTTTATTACATAACATGAAAAAATTGAGTATCTAGGAATCACACATACAAAAAACTGTCATACGCAAAACCTGTAATCTGGTTCGTAAGTTTCTTGTTTCGCATACATAAGTTCAATAGTCATCAACTCTACTTTGTACAACCCGTAGAATGAAGAGATAACCAGGATTAATCTTGAGATCTTAAGCAATAATAATCATAACAATATTGAAAACTTTAAAACCCTAAACAGTAATAGATTTGTTACTGTCGTTAGAGGGAGCTGGACAAAACCATTATTGGTGAATAATTTCTGACGAATGTGGTGAAACCGTGGATGGCTATCTATGTTTCAACAGGAAGCTGCACCGGCACTCACGAGCTATTTAGTCCAAAATTGTTACTGTACAGCATGAACATGTTCTGGTCTAAAGAGCTTTGCCTCCTACTAGCTCAGATTTGAGCTCCCTTGGCCACACCCTAATGTGGCATCTTTACGCACCGCTATCGAAGTAGCATTTGCCGAAATGAACGGCTTTACTTTAAATAGATGGAGGCAGCCAGACAGTATAGAATAATTCCACTCTAGACAGGATGCAAAACTGATATACATAAAAATTTTAATTTTAATTTGTCCGGATAAGCTTCGTACCCTGTACTTCGTTTGTCTTTTGCTCGGAGGCCTCCATAAAAAAGTCTTCCTCATCATCTGCAGGCGTCCAAAAGTAAAATGTGCCCGAACTATTTAAAACCCTTCTTCTCTGRACCCTCCCCGACTGTTCCTTTTGCTTCCAGGATTCGACGAGCTTCGTTCTTGGGCACTATTTGTGTTCTGGATATTTTAATACTGCGAGAAATTTACTTTTCTTCCTCCTCTTTTAACACCCACACCTCGCTGCCATAGGTCAAATTGTCTTTGCTCTATTCTTTTTTTATTATATATTTATCAATTTTTATACTACCAAATACCATCCAGCGCTTACTTTAAGGACCTCATCTCCTCCTATACCACCTTTATCAACAATTATTCTCGAATGCTTAAATTTATCAACTTGTTTTGCACAGGTATTTTCTTTCATTGGAATTATATTTTTTTCTGAATTGATAACTAAATATTTTGTTTGATCCAAGCTAACCTCTAAAACATATCTTTCATATTTTGTGTACAACTGTCGAAGCATAAAATACATGTCAAATTCATCTTGTGCTAGCACATCTTAATTACCATATTATGCTTTATCTATTGGCACCCTGACATATAATTTCCTGGTTTGATATATGCTGTATTATTTTAATACACTTTTCCCAAGGTTTACTTCTAGGAGCAGAATCGTAAGCATTCTTAGGATCTACAAATGTAACGTGTATTTCATTTCCTTTTCCAATTTTTTCAGCAAACTGTAATAGTACTAAGAAATTATAAGTACTGGAACGAGCTAGAGTAAACCCAATTCGGTATTTTGCTTATAATGTGATCAACTTCTCTGTTCTCTTAGCCTTTTCTGTAATAATTCGCCCCACGATATTCTGATTGTTCTAGTTACACTTAGACCCCTGTAGCTATCCGGATCTTTCCTATTCCCTTTCTTTCTTGAGGAAAATCTTAACGGTCAGCTTTATCTCGATATGGTGAATACACTAATCCATCCCCATATCATTGACTTCATGGAAGGAGATGAGGAGTAGAATAAAAATGAAGTAGTTTTTCAACAGGGCGGGGCATCTCCTTATTATACCGTTTAAGTGTGTACTTCCTGCATAAAATAGTGTCCGAAAAAACATGTAGACGCCGTCTGAAACTATTGTAAAAGAAACCTTCAGTTGAGTTTTCAGAGAATTCCAGCCGTCTATCAAAATCGATTTTTAAATTCATATTTTCCCATTTTAAGATACTTTTGAACTAATTCGTGGAGAATCATGAAGACTGATGACATGCTGACTTCAGAAACCTACAAAATGTTTTGAACATAAGATTGATTTGAATTTGAACGCGTTTTGTTCTGATTCTGAACCAATCCAATCTCCTTAAATTTTCCGATTTATCCACATACAATTCACTGAAGTTGCGCGCAGTAATTTATGATCCCTAAAAACGCTAAAAGAACCTGTAAAAACATTATTTTTTCAGGATTTTGTGTGTTTCTTTCATGAGCAGCTTCGGATTGGAATCAGGACCAATAGCGGCAATTATGACGATTAAGAGTAATTATTAATTGTTTGTTGATTTACTAACACAAAATTTGAAACTTTGCAGGCGGTCGTAGTAATCTTTAACTGCGAGTAAGACGAATTTTGAATGGATGGAATTTGTAATATTTAAGATAGTAGTTCATTTTGGTGCTCAATGTAGGTTCCATGCTAACGAGACCAGAACCCCAAAAATCACCTAAAATCTTACACGATTTCTTTTTTATTTGCTATAGGTCATGACTGAGGAAGCTTGTGAACTAATTCCCAGACATACGTACGACGAACAATGCAGTTACCGTACCTCTAGCACATTCTTTATTAAAAAAATAATCTCTACTCGCTCTTCAATAAAGTATACTTCCAATGTTTAAGTGACGCGTTTTACTTGTTGTAAAATGTGCACAAGTTATGTTTGCTGCACAGAAAACATTTGCTGTGTTTCCATTTCGGGAAGAATATTGGTTATATTTAGAAGTTAATAAGTAATCGTCAAAAATATTCAACAGGCTAAAAACAAAAAACCGGTTTTATTTCAACTGTTACTACTACAGCCAGTAGTCTAACAAATAACCATATCATATATAGGTACAAAATAAAGGCACACAAAATAGTTTGCAGATAGAGAACGTAGAATCAGTACTTACTTTAGAAGCCGATAATGATGCAATTATTTTTGATTTTACCATTTGCTATTTAAAGTTCATTTAACATTCTTTTTGTCAAACCAAACATGTAACTGTAAATTTTACACGTCAAGTAGATACCGGGTTCTCTGAGCTTTTCTATCCAGAACAAGCGCTCATCAATCTAAATTACACTGATTCTTTTTCCGCCTACTGAACCGACAGCGAGCAGAAGCACGAGCGTTATCAGTCACACATCGACTTTTACAAAAAAAAAACAAGCTAAAGGAAAATGCGTTATATTTGTACATTTCATTGCCAACAGGTAAACATGACGGGAGTAGCTGACTAAGTGAAATTATTTATGTACTAGAATTACCACATACTGCAATTAATTTTCATAAATTTTGTTACGCGATCAAAGTTAATTATGTAGCTTTTCTTTCAAAGGCGGTAATTTGAATACCTCTACCCAAATCGCATCACTGATACTATATATTCTAGTTATAGCAGTAGTATCATAGTAGCAATCCAGTTAAACTTGTATGTGACATTGTAATATAATATAATAATATTTCTGCATTAAAAATAATTTAAACTGCTTCAAAAAATTACAAACGATAATTAATTTTCTGTATGTCAGCATACGAAGCCAGTCTCACATATTGACATTGTGTCGTTGTCTGTAGGGGTATAATTTTTGTGCTGTGTAGATTGGGACTATACAGAAAAGCTGAAGAGATCTAATAGATCGAAACATCTTGTTGTGGTGTAGACAACATAGCACACACCTTTGTTATTAATTTTCTATATGTTTTCAATTCTGCCATCATAATCCCTTCTCTTTGAGTTATTGTTATCAAAGCGATCTCTTGCAAATCTATAAAAACAAGTGAGTCTAATCTGCATCCAAGCAGAAATTCCTTTTCTTAAGCGGCATTGTACTGGAAAATGTTCATTGAAGTAATACTCTCCGGAGCGAATAGACAAGTTTTAGGATGAACCGTAAGGAGAGTTGTAAACGGTAACTAGGTAACAAGCCTAAAAAATCAAAGATATTTGCCAAAGCTGAGATTTATAAATTTACGATGGAAGCACCTGATAAGGACTGTCATGAAAGTAATAATTTTAATACTCATTTTTGTCATACGAGGTTACTAAATAACTATTTTATTAAAGGTTGTAGCTATAACGGACGTTGCAGGTGCTTCTCGACGCAAAAGCTGATATCTATGACTGTGGATGATATCCAAGATCCAAGTTGGTACAATCCCCACGATATTTTTCAAAAATTTGTAGCTCCTTTTGTCAAAGCTATACGAGTAGAATATAAACAATTAATCGAATTTTATAAATAAAAAAATAAATTCATTGTTCAGCCAGTACACTGAAATTCCTCCACAAATAGCCTAGTATGTGGAATTTGAGAACAATGCTTTATAGGTACAAGTTTGTTTTAAAAGATATTTCGCGTCTTTCCTAAAAGTCTTGTACTTCGAGAAGTATTATGCTGTCATCAGCTAGAGCGCACCAAATTAATGATTAATAATTGTTTTTGACTTTTCTAAAAATTTGGAACGTAATTTACTAGTTTCTGTAAGTAAAGTTTATGAAATTGTATAACTATGTTCTGACAGTTTACGGCACCAGTACCGTAACGTCAATTTGGCAGGCTTTTAGCTTTTTATGTACCTGATACCGTAACTTTTTTGTTTTCATACAAAGTTCGTAATCCGATTGCCAACACTTATTTGTCATAATTACTTGGAATTGTCATTCCTTAAACCGTTAGCATTGAAATTAACGTTTTTTCTAGCTTAGGATGAGTTCTTGGATAGCTTCCGTCGGGTTAGCTGGTTCAAAGTGTAACGCTTGTGCCCATGGTCCAGGAGTTAAGAGTGAAGTGATGATTTTGTATCATTTACTCAAATAGTTGTTTTTACTAACCGGTTACGATCAAGTCACGTTATAATTAACTTGGGTAGATAACATTCTTTTAGAAATCATATTAAATTTTAACTTTAGATATGCCTCGTACATATCCTTAGTAACCTGGAAAATCCAATGTTTGCGAACATTACTTCACATTAGGAACATTGGGATATAACAGATAACACAGAACAGATTTTTTTATGCTTAACGAGCATGAATTAGATTAATTTGTTATGGAAAAGAGGCCATTCTAGAATGATATCGCTATAAGGGGGGGAAACTGTGATTGTCATCTCGCCCCTAGTACCTATCTTTGTTTTTTTCATTTTAAACTAATAAAATATCGCAAAAAAGCTGATGTTATGATTTGGATTTGACTTTGGAATGCTACAAGTTTTTTATATCAGTCAAGTCTCTTGATTGGGTTTAATTAATCGGTGATAGTGTAATGGGAGTGTAAACAAAATTAAAAAAGAAAAGTAAATACAACTTGTTAGCGTTGCAGCACCTTCATTTTTCCTTTCTCAAGACTAAAAAGAACATACTGCCGAAATGTTATAATTTTAGCAGTGTGTATAAATACCAAGATAAATATTAAATTAAATATCAAATATTTAAACTAAATGTCTTGCGATTACAAAATTTGACTTGAGTTCCTGCCAGTTGAAGTTGCAAAAAGTGAAATTTTCTAGCGTATACTATATCCAGCTATACCTATTACATACAATAAACATCAACATTAAAAAAAAGGAACACCGTCATGGGATTTCACAGTTTAGTCGGTTGTTTATGTTTTTTATATAGTTTAGTAGTAGCTTATAAATGTTGTTTAAGTTCTCATCGATTAAGTTAACTCTGTTAGAATTTCATTAATATTATGAGATAATTGATGTTTGGTGGTCCAAAATATCCAACCCTTCAAATTAAAATGATGGCCATCGTTATTAAAATGAGGTTTATTATACTTATGTATTACTTGACAATTATGGATAAGGAATCCTATAATAAGCAATTTTACAACCCGAGTTAGCAGCTGAGGTTACAAAATTGAACGAGTTTATAAGATGATAGTCTAACGAAAAGAAATCTAAGTATAAATTTGATATAATAATTCTTAATACTGTTTAAATATGTGGAGTAGCTATTATGTCATCAACATATAATTTAATGAATAAATAGTATTTTAAAGCGGTGTTTTAACATATAAAATGTTAAACCTATTTTTTTTTAATAATTACGAAAGTACAGCAATTTTTTGAGTGGCTTTTTTTTATAAAACTCACCAAATAATTTAAACGGTGAACAAGATTAAAAAGCCTTATCGTCAAAAGAGGCTTTAGGACATTTTCCTTATATCATCCAGATTTATTTATTTCATTTTAAGTTAAAAAAAAGTAGGTGTTGATCATCGCTAACCCAAGGCCATCAACGAGCGCGATCCGTTGAGCTGTTCTTGAGCTATGTGTGTGACATACATCAGACAGACAATAGCGCCTTTGATGGGTATATGAGAAAATGATCTACATTTAAGTTATTATCCACAAAAGGTGTAATTGTGTTTAATTAAATTCAAAATAAAACTGTAATTGCATTTATAGAAAAAGTCAAATATGAACAACTGCACTACGTGTCATTCCTTAACTTAACGTATACACGTTATATTATGGAATTAAAGGTTATTTCAGTATAGTCACTAGTGTTTTTAGCACGTCGATTTAGATTAGAAGAAGGGATATTAAATAAGTAAAGCAAAATATCGCTAACTTCGAAATAAAGTTACATTTAAAACCGACTGCGTCCTTTGTGCGTTGGTATGTGGAACAGTAAAATAATGTTAAACAGATGCGTTCGTTAATGATTCACTATTTGGAAAATTTTCAGTCGAAAAGCGCTCATGGCAAATTCTTGTCTAATGTGTAATTTATTGAAATGGAAACGGGGATTACAGTGGTTCTGGTAGCTTTTCAAACTTTACATATTTCAAGGCAATGCATGTTTTGCATGCACCCCTTTTTTGTGTTTAGGCACCAATACAAATGAACAGGATTCATTAAAAAGACGTTTTTGTGTTATGTATTGTTGGTTAAAAGAAATGTAACAAATTTGAGATGTTTTAGTTATTAGCAATTTCTATAGTTCAGTTTCCTTAAGGTATGTAGCCCCCTTCATAAATTCACCAACGACTAGATGAATGAACTGGTATGTGAAATTGAAATGAATAAGATATAAGAGAACTTACGCCGCCCGTTCCCTTATACATTTTGTCGGTTTTAAAGAGAGTAGGTACAGGTAAAGTAAGTAATACAAATTTTATGAAACATGCCTTTACGTATGGGTAGAATGACCCCCTTTTACAGTGGGAAATAAAGGGAAGGCTCGATATAAGTACGCTCTGGAACGCAACGCTCGTTCACCAAGGAACTTTAATAATCGTTCAGTTTTCAAATATACTTCTATTTAGAATCTTGACCACAAAGCGTAGTCGCAAGGACCTCCCTTACTGCATCGTTACTGAATTTGTATTGAGTTGTATACTACTTATTTTTCGATTACACATGCAAAATTATATGGACTTAACAATCATTTCTCGTGTAGTGGTGTATAAAAAGCTCTTGCTGAGGATTCATTCCTGCAATCTTACTTCTACATTGTTGAAGTAGGTATCCAGGCATGCAAAATGTAATGCAATATTGTTATATAATGTAGTAACACTTTTTGTCTTTTTTATTGTGAGCAGAACTATTTACTAACTAGACTTTCAATGGGACGTTATTAGCCTCCCTTGCAGGAGTCCTTGGTACCTCATTTAAAAAAAAAAAACTATGGTAGTCAGAATTTAGTAGGTTTGAATAACGTACGAGTGCAGCTGCCATCGTGAATTTAACATGAAAAGCATAACATTTTGAAGGTTTGAGAAAAGCTGCATGTGTAGTTGTTAAAGACATACAAAGTCTTGAAAACTGTAGACTGTACGCTTTCTTATTAGGTATTCAATAATATTCATATAAATTTTAAGAATAATGGTCTGCGCTGATGGCGTTCTTTTAAGAATATCGTTTCTAAACGTATGGTCTGCCCTTCTATTCTCTGCCGGCTCGTTCATTGGAACGAACTAAAGCTTACAAAACTGGATTGGCCTGGTATCAAAGCTTCAGCCATTTTCCATAGTTTTAAGACTTCGAGATTTCGACCACAAACCTTTGCATTTGCACCTTATCAGAAAAAATTGAGATCATTTTTAAAGGAAAAATATTCCCATTAAATTTATATTGTGATATTTTACGTACACATTTTACTACGCAATTTAGCGGTCACTATGTGCAAATGGCCAAGCTTTTTCATTTGCACACGTTTATGAAAGAGAATTTTATTTATGTGACAAAGAAATAATTTAAACAATGAAATTTAGTTTACTTTCCAAATGCGGTGTGTGCAGTCTTTATTAGTCTCAAAACATCTGCAACAGGCATCAGCTGTCGTGATCAAATTGGTTATAAATAATGGTTATATATTATTAGTGTCTGTCTGTATCACTTTATTTCAAATTCAAGCATCACGTTCAAGTACATTTTTTCATTATTTACCTTGTGCGGCGTTTGTAACTTGTAAGTAAGTTCTGAGAATCTACAGAGTACAATCAGATACAAATTCAGAAGATCTTTTCTAAGAAGTAATCAAAATTTGACATTACGTGACGTCCAGTGGCAGATCAATCTTATGCTGTAGCTGCATTCCCATGTGTATGCCGACCTACATTCTATGTGGCTGGTGGATTGGTCTGGCAGCATATAGATTTTATTCAAAGTCTAACCGTATCGGTCAGCTGCACACGTGTGATATAAATGCGGTGCGTAACTACAAAAATAAATACGCTTCATTACGTGAAGATAATCTGAGAATACGAGAATTAATTAAAATCTGCTGAAGCAAAAGTAGAGGTTACAAATAACGACAGTCAACAATGCGAAGACTAACAAAAAGTTAGAATATATATGGTAAAAAAAATGGTACCTACTGTATACTGTATAGTTTCTCTCGTTTATAATATGAAGCCAAACAAATTAAGGGCTGATGTTYCAGATTTGAGTCTTCTAAGTTGGATAGAAAGAAGAAAAAAAAACAATTCACTGTAATACTTTACCACTTATACTATTAAAAAAGTTTAACAATGTCAGTAAGTTAAATTCGATTAATGGTCAAACATATACTCCATAAAGAGAAAATCTCTCGAAATTGATGTGAACATCAAAAGAGACAATGTTTGAAAAATTTAGGTCAGGTCAGGTATATTTCGTAAACCCGTGCAAGGTAAATACAAAAACATAAGAAATTTTTGCAAAAAAATGTATTTTTTTAAATTTTAATTTCATTATCACACTGATGATCGGATTATAATAACGTCGTACCCACCGCTTTAGGCAACGTGCGTTTTTATTTTATCAGAAGTTTTTGAACTGTAAACTATAACTAATCGGGTATCATCCAGTCTGCGATTAAAACAAGCAAATCGTAACTTAGCTTAAAAATTGTTCAGTTTGGTATAAGCTGTCCAATTTGACCAAATAATGGTTGCGTCTTCCTAGCTAAAACGCTGTCTGCTGTTGTTAGAATTGGAATTTAGATTATTTGTATACATAAAACGTATAAAAATATCAAAATGTCAATTTATTTCATCTTGTTAGAACAACGGTAAGTTCGAACAATATAGTGAATAAAATTAAAAATAAAATTTTATATTATCGACCCAGCTATGAAGGAAAAGAGTTTGTATTGTTCATTATGCCAACATTTTTTCAATAAGGCTATGCCTTCCAAAAAAATTCTTCTGATTTCTTTTTTTAAATTTGGGAAAAAAACGTAGCGGTCATTCGGTGCCAAGTCTGGGCTGTAGGGTGTATGCTCCATCTCTATAAAACCGCAATCGTCGATTAATTCACCGGCTTGGCGAGCTTTGTGGACTCTGCAATTATCATGAAACAGCACAATCTTTTGATCGCAGTTGTAAGGCTTGTGTACGGAAGTTTTCAACTTTTTAATTGTTTCTTTATAAACCTCTCGTGTTATTGTAGAACATTTTTTCATATAAACAATCAGTAATATTCTTTCCATATACCAAAACACCGTTGTAATCAGCTTTCCAGATGAAATCTGCATTCTTGCCTTCTCCTGCGGTGGACTCATTGCATGGATTCTTGTTTTGTCGGTGCATTCCAGTAACACACCCACGTTTCATCACCTGTTATGATTTTCGAAAAAAACCCTTTATCTTCCAAAATTTATTGCCGAGACAGTTATTTCGGAAGGAAGCAATTTCGGAATCCAACGTACGGGTCTTATTAATTCCTGAATCGTCATCCAAAATTTTTAATAATGTAGCTTCCGATACTTCAGCAGCAAACATTAAAACTTTTATACTTTGATCTGCCGAGGCTGAAACCTTAACTATCTTGATTTTCGTTGGTTTTTGCTTCAACAGGCCTTACGCATCTTGGGTCACCTTGAATTGATTGCCTATACCCGATCGAAATTGTTTGGACCAAAATTTTATTGTAAAATACAAACACATTAATCATCCTTTGGTGAATATCCTTGGGTACATTTCCTCTCTTCGTCATTTTTTTTTATCAGTTTATAGGCAACACAAAACAAAACAAAATGTCACAGCAACTTGACAGCAAAATTTGCGATCGTCACGTCGTTTTGGCCATGGCTTGGTAGATAAAATTAAAAATTGTTGTATATTCTTGTAGATGTTTTTCTTTTTCTAATGTAAATGTTAGTGTCAACTGTAAAAAGCTAGTTCTCAAACCATAATCGACGTCCGATCTAGCAAGTCTTGCATTCAGGGTGCAGAGATTTCGATTGAGGTTAGCCTACACGATAATTTAGTCAGAGAGATTATAACAAGCTGAAAATAAACTATTTTTACTTCGTCTAAAACACAGTATTTTGCAGCAAAAAGAGTCACGTCGTATGTTTATCTTGCAATCTTACCGACCAAGCATCAATCGTAAAAAAGCGGTGGCGCCAGCCAGATCTGATACAAGAAAGTAATTGTCGGGAGCTATCACGACTGATTACCAAGTTTAATTTGCCACATTTCACGACTCGACTTCAGCGATTGTTATTTGAGCATTCCGTGCGTAATGGCAGAAAATGATACTCGCCCCTAAAAAAAGGAGTTCAACGTTCTCAAATGAATGCCTTGCAATAGCAATTGGAATGTACCAACTATGAAATTACGTCTTGAGATTCCTCTGCAGGATTTTTTTCGAATTTTAGAACCTACTTTAAAATTACAGTTAGCTAAAATTGTTAGAATGATCATAATTCTAATTCGATGAAGCGATAGCTAGGATTCAATTATTACGTAATTAATTAAGAATTTATCTTGATGATTAATTATTACAGTGTACATGTAATAAGCAATAAAGCTTTGAAGGCATCTAACGGCTAATTTGATAATTGGTACATATATCTAAAAATATAAGTTAATCCTTTCTTTCCAATTTGGTATTGAATCGACCTGTTAGGTTTTATAAAATATACTGCTCTTGTTCCAACTGCTACCATTGCAAGATGTTATAATAGTGTTACAAAGAAGCGGTTAAAATAGGAACTTGGGAAATCAGCCCAATCTGATAACGTCGCTATCCACTGTGGCAACCGACCATTTTTTGAGCGAACATTGTAGGTCTCATTAGGTACGTACAATTTATTAAAAACAATAATTTATCCCCGTGGGCATAATTTCGTTGACATATTAGGCAGCTTAGAGGACGCATTATTTGCAACTTATTCTTATTTTTCTTTAATTTGTTTATAAGTAGAAGAACGGATTGCGGAAAATTACTTACCCTTATTGCATAACTGTCACTTAAAACCAATTATTAAAGATCCTATCCGCTCCATATTTCTAGACACTAAAAAAATAGGTATCGGGAAAATTCACGGGAAGTTTCACATTCAAATATATACCTAGATACTTTTGGATGGCATGTCTAATCTTTGCCTAATTTTTAATTTCGACGACACTAAAGATACACCTATAATCATTTTTGACGCATATTGTAAATTTGTGTCTTTTACATGGCATACAACTATGGAAAGTCTCTATAGTAATGCCTCTTCCCAATGTGTCTCAGTCAACTGAATTTAAGCAGTTACGACCATATTCACACAGATGCTAGAAAGATTATGTTCAATCAGGTAATGGAGTATTTAGAGGTAACTAAAGTCTTACCCGAAACACTACACCAAAGCATTCGATTGCATAAACCATAATTTGCTACTTACTTTACTACGTTACGCTGCGTTGGATGATGTGGCAACTGAAATAATAGCAAATTTTTTCATAAACAGAAAACTAGCTGTGCAGTATCAGAAAAAACTTTATCAGTGAAGCTAATCTAGAGTGCGCTTCATATTGGGACCATTGTTATTTTCAGTTTATATTAGTCAACTGACTTTAGATATGGATATTTGCAAGATCCATTACTACTCCGACGACACAGAGCTATATGCGCCATTTTCAACATGAAAGGTTGTCGAAGCTACTTACACATACAGGGTTACTATAAATGATTAATGCAACGCGGGCGGGGTTGATTTCTGAATCTTTGTGCCGCCTTTTTCTAACTGCTGCCAAGCTACAATAAGCACGACGATGGGTTGCAGATCAAGTTGCAGTCACGAAGCTGCTGGTTTTATTAAGATTTTCCAAGAATTTACGGTTCTATTTTTCTGCTAAAGATAAAAAATTACAATAATTATTGGTATAGTAGGCCTGTGGTAACCTCTCCTTACACTGTGGAAGCTTTATGTAGTGCAGCTGATATTACTACCACTTACTTTGTGAATTTTACCATTGCGGAAGGCTAAAAACATCTTTCAGTCCATCATAGTACAATTATTTAACATGCTTACTGTACCCACGATGGTCTCACAAATACTATACATAGCCTAAAAGTTATAAGAAACCGCGTCAGGCCACAGTTCCGAAATGTGAGTTTTTTGCACCCTTAAACTTGATTATTGTACAAAACACTACAGAATATGTTGAAAATACGCACTCCCACGCGTTTTCTCATATTAAATTATATCAAATAATGCAAAAATCGACAGAAGACAAGTACTCGTAAAAGCAATAGTTGTGTTCATTTTCCTGAGAGGCGGCAAATTGATTTAATCAATAATTTCCGTAAATGCCCCGAATGCATCAATCATTTATAGAAACCCTACAACCTACACAATCTAATAAAATCATCCAAAGTGAATCCGGGCAAAACTGTTGCATTAATGTTTGGCAAAACAAAAGCAAGCAAGGAGTAGCGCGATCAGCTGTATATTTCGGCACATGATAAGCAAACAAGCAAGCCTGTAACTTGGGTTTAATTATTTATACTGATCTACGTTTCAAATCCTATATATGCAAATGTACAAGGAAGATGTTTTGCAATTTGAATGATGGCATAGTCATAACACTTATGTGATACGCTAGTTTTGTCAAAGTTTTCTTACTGTGACGCGATGTACAATTTCTCAATCTCAATCAAACCGTCAATAAGATACGAGTTCAGGACTGTTAGTCGTATTCGCATATGATTTGCAGTTCTTCAAAATAGTCATATTTCGCATAAAATAAAAGAGATAAACTGGATAAATATGCATGTAAATCGCACAAAAATCCACTCGTCTGTTCTCTTTCACGGGCTCATAAATAACCAATATCCACTATATTTATATAATATAATAAATAAAATATAGAACTGATATTCATAACGTAAATATTCGGGGCAAGTCATTGATAACAGCCGATACATAAGACGGCTCTACGAACGATCATTCTTATTTACAATGTAATTAAAAAACCGCTGCAAATTGAATCAATACTTCCACATCCAATTGTCAAAATGACATTTACGTTTTTATTTCTTATGCTATACGATTAGTAATCAGATTTTGAGCATTTTGTCTCTCTACACATTTTTTCTAAGACAAAGTCCTCGTGATATTAGCAAAAATATATAAATTTTAAAATCGGTTTTTTCCAAATAACTCGAAAATTATTAACTTAACAAAAAAATTACAAGAGTGCTTTCTGATCAGAAATTTTATTTTATATATAATACCAAAAAGAAATCGTACGAGCAGGCACCAAAATAGGTTTTTTTGAAATATTTCGAAAATGTCAAAATTTTGAATAAATTTTCTAAGAAACTTTTTGTGAGGAATTTTATTTCTTATCTGATGGCATTTTCATTTTTTGAATATATGAAGTATATTCGGAGATATTTAGGAAAAACCGTTTTCTTTAAGTGACGCTTTTTTTTCTTCTAAACAATTTGCTGCACCGAAAATTTATAAGAGCTAATAATACTCGCAGTTATACTACTAATCACATACTAAAACGAAAAAAATATAAAAAAATAAAAAATTGCAAAAAGGGTAGTTACCCCCCAGTTTTGCCCCCTTTCCGATACCGTACTTGCCCCACAAACAATAGGTCGCTTTGGGTAGTTGAGATTTATATGTTTGCCAAATTTCAAGTTCATATATTAAGTCTTTCGAAAGTTACCGCGTATACAAACAAAACCACAGACACACAGACACAGACAATAATTTTTTTTTGCTCAAATTTTGTTCTTTTGCGTTTTCGACCATTTTAAAGCGAATGAGCAAATATATATTTTTGAAAATTTTTTTGCGATACAATACTTCCCATCCGTTGGATGTGGAAGTAAAAATGAATAAAGACTAAGAGCAATCGATTATTTAAAATGTTGGTGATGGTGTTGCACTTTCGCTGACATTATGCAGCTCATCCTGTTATAGTTCTGTATGCGTCTTTTTTCATAACTGATGCTTTATTTTAATGGTTTTATTTTGTCATCTGTTCCTTTTTTCTGTACTTGTCTTGTTACACAGAATGATATATATTTATATTACATTGTGTTACATCTTGGCCCTAACACATATTATACGTAATCTTATTTTTTTGTAGCGATAAGGTTAAGTAGAATAGTTTAATGCTAGACTTCATCTCATTAAATAAAGGTATTATTATTATTATTATTTAAAATTTAACGCTAATAAGTATTGCGTTACAAACATTAATAAGAAATTGATGATTTTGTTGCGGAAAAACGCTCTGATAACTACGCTTCGGGCGCCCAAAATATAGTAATAAATATAGTAGTACCATAGAACCCTACAGAAAATTTTACCCACATAGAGCAAAAAGCTTATTTTAATTATAAATCACCTTGGAAAACTCTAAATTGGAATTATGTAAAACAATAATTAGAAAAACATATCCAGGTGTAGTCACGATGCAAATGCAACTAACAAGCCATTAGGTAGTTCTCTAAACAGCCTTGGATAATGAATTTCTTTCAGAAGAGTTCCATAATCCACCTTAATACCAAGATTGATAAACTCATTACATAAGGGTTTTATCCAGCATTTATTTATTTATTTATCTATTTATCAAAGGCCTTTGACGTTCAGATCGCCGTATACTTATTATCATTTTAACATATGTTGGTTTAGATGAAACCAAAAGTAATGACACCGGATTTGTAATGTGTGTAATCAGGAGTGTCACAGGGTTGTTTTTAGGGCCATTATTATATTTCTCAAATACGTTAGAAATGAATAAGGTGCTCAATACCTGTAAATAAAGTGCTTATACAGATGATAGATGGATATACTTATCTTCCCTCCGCAAGGACATCCAATAAGCAACTTGATAATAAACAAGAAAATAAACATTTTTCCAGATTTAGCTGAAAAGTCCGCTAAAAATCAACTTTTCTAAATCTAGTGTAATATTATATATCATCTAGATAAACTGAAAAATGATTATTAAATTCAATAAAAAATATATGCAATAAGTAAGTATAATCTAGGTTTTAAAGGCATATTAATAAAAAAAGTATAGTGTAATTTCAATTTACAATATATTTTAAATACACACAACAAACTAGCATGTTACTGCTATCCAAATCAACAAACAAAAATACGTACTCTTAAGCACAATGGAAGAAATAATTCATTGTTTCCAAAATATCCTAAAATTCTGCGTAAAACGTACCCGTATTTTCAAAACTTAAAACTAAATAGTTTACACAAATTTGTATCCTACAGCATCTCTTGTCGTTACGTAATTTGCCTGTTTTATAAGATTTAACGAGTAACACACTATTCTCCCTAATAAACCGTTCTGTACCTACCTGTTGTTGATGTGGAAATAAAAATTTAATCACAGCAAAATTGTGCTTATACGGTTTTCTAAACTACCTGTTCAACACAAAACGGAAAGCATGGGCAGCTGCAGCACCCTTTTATGTGTAATTTGCAGGTAAATGAACTAGGAGTAAACTTCAATGACGGACCGCTCTCCCATTACTGACAGTCGCAACGGTAATTTAATAATAAAGCTAACATGTGAAGCGCAAACAGCATAAAATTCGGACAATGAAAATCGCCGTGCCCAACAGCTCTAAGGAACTAATTAGCAACGAGATAAAGCGCCTAAGCCGCTTTAGTGCTACAGAATAAATAACGAAATGGATTTATAGCTACTACCGTTGGTGGTAGAAAAATAAGAATCCGCAAATCATAATCGGTGTAACAGTAACGAATAATTAGTTCCTGATGATGCATAGGATATGTCTTCATAAAGGTTGAATGCCATATGTATTTAAACACAATACTTCAGCGCTAACGTCAATTGCCATTCCGGTCATTCATCATGACAATATTGTGCATGTCGAATTAACTACCGGTGAAGCATCAGTTCAGACTGTAATGAGTCATGAAAACCAAGGCTTTTCAACGATGTAATGATTAATTGCATCGGTTACCGTCCTTGTTAATCTAAAATTAGTATCAAGTTGTCAACAAAACCTAGATTATCATAAAATACATATATTTCAAGGAAGTCCTATAAATTAAAGCCCTGTCTAGGTGCTTCGAAATACGATAAGGTAGACACAAAAATGTCAACAAGTAGTGACGTAGGGTTACCGATGTATTCAATCCACCTGGCACCTGGCCGTTTGACGGACAAACTAACCTGTTGGGTTTTTTACTGTATTCAATTCGATATAGTATCGTACAGCAGATATTTAACTAAAATCACTTTCAACGACACCCACGAAACAAAATTACGCAGCTTATCGTACAATCGATTCTAATGTTACTAGGGTTCTTTCTAAATGTGACGCTGAAGCATATGAAGATTGAAACCGTCATTCATTGTCTAATATCAATTTACTGAAGGCCAAAAAGGATTTTAAATTTGTTTGTTATATTTTTAATAAATTAAAGCCACTAGCTAATCTCTTAATTGCACTGTCTTAGGAGGCAGTTAATAATCTGAGTTTCAACAGTTCAACTAATTGAAGTATTGGAAAAACAGATCAGTTTTAATTATCGTATATGTCTTTGATACCTAACGATAATCCACATTTCACATGTACTATCACACTCGGTTCAAAAAATCGCTTTCAACGACAACCATGAAGCAAAATAGATTCTTTTGCCATTTAAGGAACCGTGAAATAGCCATGTCGCACTAGGAAAGCAAAAGTGCATTTTTGCACCCTCATGTACTATGTCCGTTATAGTGTTGATTCAAATATAACGTGCATCATCGTACTCAGCATCATAAGTAATGTTCAATGACAACCGTGAAGAAAATTTTTGCACCTATATAGGTACTATACAACATGTCCGTCTTACCCTTAAACAAAATTTGATAGGCACCATCACTCAGCATCAAAATCACATTCAACGATACCTAAGGAGCAGTGTAACAATTTTTTTATGAAAAATAGGCATTTTGACCCTAGTGGCAGCATACCAGTAAATCTACCTCAAAAAGAAAAATGCATGTCTATGCTGTGCTGTCTGCACCTCAACCAACTGCAGATAGATCTATTTCGCTGTCATTACAGCTCATCAGTGCAGTTTAGGTCTAGTGCAGACAGCACGGTGTAGAACTGGTTTTGCCTATATACCAAAGCAATGGTATGCCAATTTGTCAGGCTTCAGGTCACTTCCTTTAGGAAGTAGTACCCGTTAAGGCAGCTAGGTGGCTTTGTCATCTTGTCAGTGTAATGCTGATAGATGGCATTGCCATCTAAATTCTTACTACCTCAAAAAGAGTTTGGGCACGTCTACAGACCGTAAGCTACGATCCAGAGCAAACCCGAGGTCAAGACGTCGCTATCGAGGACGACTGACGCCAAATCAAGCATATAAGTGCTCCCATCTTGACTGGTATGCGCCAAAAATCTTTTTGCGCTTGACGTTTTGAACTAAATTTGACTGTTTAAACACAAATACGACTATCGATGTAAGTAGATATATCTTAAAATTTTAATACAACCCATCTAAGGTTGGTACGATTATTCATAAACTCCATCCGTCCGTGGATAGTGAGACCTCGGCTCCTAAGCATCGGATTGACCTCGGGTTTGCCCTAGATGATGGTCTGTAGCCGAAGCCAAACACCTTTTTTCACTAGGGTGACGTTGAATATGGGATTTGATGATGAATATGATGGTGCATGTCAGACTTGGATAGAAACTATGAAGGACCATGGTATCTAAAGTATGTATGATATTAAAMAAAKTGATCTGTGACCAATGGGTTGCGTGGGCACATGCTTTCTATTAATTTCTATCTCTAAGTATAATTATTATACGACAAAAGTAAAATATTTTGTATTTTTTAATATGTCAATGTATGTTCAGTCGCCGGGCAAAATTTCTATTTCTTTGCCAAATTAACTTTAAACATTTCAAATTAAAAGTAATATCTACTATACATAAGCAAATAGGTAATTAATAATGGTGTAAAAGGTAAGCGGTAGAAGATTTGCCCCTTCAAAATTAATTGTTTTAGAAATGAAGAAAAACTAATAAGCTCTAGAGACGTATACAACTAAACATTTTGGTTGTACAAATAAAAGTATTGATCGATGCAAACAATCAAATATTTCATTAAAAAAGGCCAAATATTTATGTTTTAGCTAATAATACAATCATAAATATCGAATTTTATACGAGTACAAAGCATACTTTCGACAAAGACACATCATCCATTCCAGTAGTTAGTTTATTAAAAAACACCGCCTTAAACATACTGAAGATATCACATTATGTAATTTTTTTAATTAATATTTGGATGTGTAGATGGAAAATAACGTTTGAATTGTGCCCAAAAACATATAACACCAATTTTGAAAAATAATATGTCATCAAAACTGACATTAACTGGACAAAAGTTGTGGACCTTTAAGAATATAATAGCGATAAATAATATACAGTATAATATAAGATATCTTAATTTAGGACTTGGTAGAAAAGACGTAAAGTTCAATTTTATTTTGTAATAAAACAAACACATTGGAGTTTAAAACCGTGGTACACGTGAGATATACAATTACTCACCTTGTACAAGTACGTGGTTATTTAGAAGGCAGTGTTATTATCTGTTTCCTGTGGAATACACAACAGTGAAGTCGTGATAATGTACATGCATACTTTATGTATTGTTGTATTAATGCATAAATTGTATAAGATTTTTTTAAATAAATGTATGAAGTGAGTAAAGCAAAGTTTAGTGGTACGATACAATTAACTGTTAAAATCCATTACCACTGCGAGATGCTGGCCAAAACATCACCTGCCTTATATAACCCAGCATCCTCGCAATAATGTGTATCACACACTCCATGTCAAGCTGTCGGGATCCTTTTCCGCTAATTACATCTCCGAAGTGGATGACGCTCTACATCATCCCGTGTTTGGAGTGTTTCGGTCGCGAACCTGTTGTGGTGGATTAAACTCCCTGGTTCACCGAGGCACACGTAATATAATATCGGTTTAACGGTTCATCAGACAGGTCGTGGCCTGGCTGAATTCGAGCTAACGGTGTTAAATTCGTGTCCCATGTTTTATTAATCGCCAAAATGAATTACCTGGGCGCTAGACGTAATCTCCGTCGTTCCGATATCAATTTGCCAGTACCTATTTAACGATTACCATGCGTGCTTCATATGGAGAAAGTGACGTGTACAATTAAGATGTTGTTATCTGGTCTAATGGACCTGTTAAGCATGCAATTAAACGGTGTTTTTGTTGAAAAACAGTAAGATTTCACGGCCAGAGTTAGATTCCAACCTTAGTCTTATTGGTTTAGACCGCGTCTGATTTTGGAATAAGGTCGACTTTTAGCACGCACTTGTAAGGGGCATGATCAGGACAGGCTTAAGGAGCATGGAATATGGTACAAACCTAACGCGAGAAACACGTCCGAACTGAACTAAATCCCAATGAGGAAAGAGAATGAAAACGATAGTTAACGTTGTGCCTGGCCGTAGCGTGACTGTCAAAATATCTGTAAATGAACAAAAAATTCCGTAGACACGAGTATATACATATGTATTATTTATTATAAAACCAAATAAACATAATGAGTAAGATGAAGCCAAAAGCTTGAGTTTCTTAGACATATTATCTCATCCTCGTCGTCACCGTATGCGTCTAAATGTGTGTCAACATCAACGAATTCAAAACGCATGTGGTGTACCTACATCTTTCTATGTTCCTAAATCAACAAATCAAGAGAATTGCTATCTTTTAGGTGTCGATCTGATAACATACAAAGATAACTACATTACCGTCTGCAGCAAAACGGGTATGCGTACGATTTATTTACCTTATATATTAAAAAATCAATGTCACTACATCGAAATTAATTTTGTTGAAAAATCCGTATATCTTGAAAAAAAATCCGTTGTTCCGTAGGTGATACCTGAAATCCGTAGATATACGGAATAATCCGTAGATCTGGTAACACTGTACCTGGCGTTACGAGGGGGGTGGGGATGCTTGGACTGCAGAGGTGCGAGATTGCGAAAGTGGGAATAGCCGTCGGATGATTGGGTACCAAATAGTGGAGAGATGAAAACCATCCTCGCGGTTTAGATTATTGGGATGTTTAGAAATTTATATGGCTTCTCGGAATTTTCGAGCTGTGAAAAAGGGGACTTTGGCTAGAACTGACACATTGTTAAACAAAATATTGTGACTGGTAGACTGGTTTCATGCTGATGTTCGGCTACTGCTGAGTGGGTCAAGCAACCTGATTTTATGCAGCGTTTATGTTCATTACATCTGGTTTTCATGGTTCTACTCGTACCTATTTCGCCGATATACAGGGTCCGCCACCTAAAACTCCCCATTCTCGTATTTTCTTTACTTTTTGAGGTCCAACCTTAAGTTATATATAATTGTAGGTCTTTTTAAATTCTTTAAAGATAGCTCAGTGGGTGTCCAAAAAAAATTTTGCAGACTAGCATGTTTTGTATTTAAAGTTAATTTTTGTAAATATTTTTTAACCTTACCCCGTATAATAAATATTGCTTCATAGTTGAATGCCGATTTCTGTCTTCTTCAATTTTTGTCATTACCATATATGCGTAATTTCTACTCCTTAGTGAAAAATAAGAAAAACTAGTCGCCACCATGTTCTGTTCTAGGGCGGTTCACAATTTTTTAAATGTTAATTTAGTAGCTTATTATGGTACAAATTATGCCCACATACCCATCGCTGCACACAAAACCCCAAAATTTTGAGTAGCTTTTAAATAAATCAAGTACAAAGTTTGTTCTAAAGAGAGAGTGGCTAGGAAACGAAACCTTGCAAAGAGGCTAGTTTGGTTTTCTACATCGCGCACTAGCCTCATCGCTGGGTTTAGTAGGTATGTAGGCATAATTTGTACCATAATAAGCTACTAAATTAACACTTAAAAAATTGTGAGCAGCCCTAGAACAGAACATGGTGGCGACTAGTTTTTCTTGTTTTTCACTAAGAAGGAGTAAAAATTATGCATACATGGTAATGACACAAGTTGAAGAAAACGAAAGTCGGCATCCAACTATGAAGCAATATTTATTATACGGGGTAAGGTTAAAAAATATTTACAAAAGTCAACTTTATTTGCAAAATTTAACAACCTGCAAAAAATTTTGGACACTAACTATGTTATTTCTAAAGAGTTCAAAAAGACCTACAATTGGACATATAACTTAAGGTTGTACCTAAAAAAACAAAGAAAATATGAGCCTGGGGAGTTTTAGGTGGCGAACCCTGTATACGATACCGCACGAACAAGGGATACTGTAAATACCTGTGGAAGAGATGGATGGAAGAATCTATGACATTTTCGAAGAAGGCTGGAATATAGTACGGATGAGTTGTTTTTGTGACACCTTCAACATAGGGAAGTAAAGCAGTCGATGTACAATTTGGAGGTTCGAGAGTTAGTTTGGATTTGGGGTAAAGATGGCGATTAACTGCAAATTGTATCTCACGATTATTATACGTTGTTGTCCAGACTGACGCGTACGTCTTGCAATTATTCACTTCGGAGCTTGTCCGGTTCAGAAATTGATATAGCACGGCTAGCAAAGAGTATTTAGGACACAACGTTTTTGTGACGTATGGTGATGAGAAGACGCATGCAAGTACCGATCTGTGTGAGTGGCTTTGCTATAGACAGAATGGCCCAAACGACTATCTGGTAGACGAGGAGAAGAACATGGATATGGGAGATGATTATTATTTTGTGATTATAATTTATTCCCTATATTAAAGGTGTCATACAGAATTGGCAATATTCTTAAGAAACAACTCATCCGTACTGTACTATCTTCCAGCCCCCTTCGAAAATGTCTCTTAAAGACAAAATAAATATTCAATCTTTTAGAGGAATTTACAGCATCCCTTGTTCATGTGGTGCCATATACATCGGCGAAACAGGTAGATCCATCAAAACCTGGCTTAATGAACATAAACGGTTCAGGTTTCTTCACCCACTCAGCAGTAGCCGAACATCAGCATGAAACCGGTCACAATATTTTGTTTGACAATGTGTCAGTTCTAGCGAAAGTCTCCTTTTTTAGAACCCGAATATTCCGAGAAGCCATAGAAAACCAATTCAGATGGGTGTTATCAGCGCAACCCAGCAGTCATAGATCAACATTTAATATACTTTAGGTACCATGGAGCATGTTCTTCATAATCTAAATCCAAATTTGACATGCATCATCGTAGTCAAACATCACTTTCTACGGCATCAATGAAGCAGAATCGATTTTTTGCACTATAATTTTTCACGGTGCATGTCCGCTATAGTCTATTAAAAATCGATACGCAGCTTCATACTCAACATCAAAAATCAGCAGAATCAAATTTTTGCGCTGGATCTTATGGATAAATGTTACTTTCTTTCTATGAATTGAAAATGAATGAATGAAAATATAATGACAATATGAATCAAAGTATAGCGTTCCGAAACTCATTATTTCAATTCAGTGAGTCTTTCTTGATCAAGAAAAGTAGTGGCGTTGTGCTGTGCAGCTTTATTATTGCGTCGTCTTCTTGAAGCAATTATACTAAAACAGGTTGCTGCTGTTTCATTAGAAACACATACTAATGTTGCACGATTCAATTATATATCATCCTTGGTTTTATAACCTTGGTTTCAGAACGAGGTGCTTTACCAGCAGCAACATTCGCTTTACAAATGTGCCGTTTCCACCTAAGCTGAGAAATGTACTGTGCTTGACAGCTTAACGCCCATAAAAAAGCCATTCTGCTCTGCCCCTCAAATTTCACGTGCGTCGCGTGATTATTTCATTGTCCGGTGAGCGACAAATAATCCGCAATTTCCAACAAGAGATGAATGACATCAAAAGGACGTGTTTTATGCATCGCTCACTGACATCACAGGCACTCATTCCCATATACAAGCATTCGCTGCGGAAGTAATGCTATTCCGGGTGAATTCCTCCACGGCTAATTTGTTACACCAGACATTCGCAGCATTAGTCATTCTCGGCAACAGGAGAATCTCCAGCAGGCTTGTCTCGGCGGAGAGCAACGAATTTCCCGGATGGAATTTTCGAGAGGTGGAAACTTTACAGTATGCAATTGGTTTGTCGCCGATTTCCCGCTGAAGTTTTAATGCCGTTCGCCGTCTTGCCTGTTAAATTTACACTCGGGGACAGTTGGCGAAATTTTAACGGTTCACTAAAAATCCAATAAAAGAAGCTATTACCTTTGCAGTAAGGCGCCAGGAATTGGGAGCCTGGAATGCATTCTCTGTTAATTGCTATTTAGGGTTGAACTGCAGCATTCTTCTGCAGGCTCGTATGTAGTTTACAAGGTGGCGAGCAGTAGTTTTATTTAAACAGATATATCGTAAATCCTTAAAGGGATACTGCATAAATGCATTGGCTCTGGATAATTATACCATAACAGCACACTGTGTAGGTCTTCCTAAGAATAAACAGAAACACCGGACCGCGTTGAAAATAGAATAGAAAATATAATTAGGATTTAGATCTCTGTAAGATAAAAAGAATGATTTTAAATGCAACGTTTTTGATGTGGACGCGTCTGATCTTTCATTTTCCCTGAATTTCTCCTATAGCGACGTTGCCGGCACCACAGCTTTATGAGATGGGTGGGCACTAATCGGTATACTATTATTACTTCCACATCCAACGGATGGAAAGTATTGTATCGCGAAAAATTTTTATTTGCTCAATCGCTTGGAAATGCTCAAAAACGTCCAAAAACAAAATTTGAGCAAAACAATTCTTGTCTGTGTGTCTGTCGGTCTGTGTGTGGACGCGATAACTTTCGAAAGACAACATATGAACTTGAAATTTGGCATACATATGAATCTCAACTACCCAAAGTGACCTATTGTTTTTGGAGTAAGTAGGGTATAGGGAACTACCCCTTTTGCAAATTCTTATTTTTCCTTTTAGCATGTGATTTGTAGTATAATTGCGAGTACTACTCTTCCCCATAAATTTTCGGCGCAGCAAACTGTTTAGAAGATATTAGCAAAAAACCGTTACTTAAAAAACAGTTTTTTCTAAATATCTCCGAAAATACTTAATATATTCAAAATGTGGAAATAGCGTCAGATAAGAAATAAAATAAAAGTGTTCTTAAAAATTTGTCCATAATATTAAAAAAAAACTGGATTTTGGACCCTGTTCACACGATTTTTTAAGTTTTGCTATTATATAGATAATCAAGTTTCTGGTCGAAAAGCACTCTTGTAATTTTTTATTAACTTAATAATTTTGTAGTTTAGAKATTTAGAAAAAAAAACGATTTTAAACATTTATGGATTTTTGCTAATATCACGCGAACCGTTTATCGTAGAAAAAATGTGTAGAGAGAAAGTTGATCGTAAGAAATAAAAACATAAATGTCGTTTTGACAATTTGATGTGGAGGTATTGATTCAATTTTCAGCGGTGTTTTTAAGTGGGCACTAATAATTAATTATGATAATCGTTAAAAATTGTTGTTGAGGGCGTGGGATACAATAACACAATGAATATTCCCACTACAGTGAGATGGCGTCGCCATATAGGTGCCCATATACAATTTTTACAAACACAAACATTTACAAAGTATACCTATAAATAATTTAAGGCCTGAAGAACAATATTGTTTCGAAACGTTGCCGTAAAAATTCATTATGTTATTGTATACCATGCCCTCAACAAAAAATTTTACGATTTCGAAATGGGAGTTGGCAGTTTATAAAATCATGATAATAATAATAATAATAATAACAATACATTACAATTGGGTATTTGCCATGTATTTATATTTTATTAAATTGCATATTAATAGGTAGCATCTAATCCACAAAACAGCTTATAAATTCGAAAAGATTAATCGTAAGCTGTATTTTTAATATTAAAAATGTGAATATTTAAAGGGACCGCCAAAACGCGAACATATTGGCCGTGACGTCAGGTGTCTCGTAAATGGCCGCTTGTTTACATCTGGGGTCAGCGCCCCACGCGTCAGCCTCAGCCCGTCAATTTATCAGTTTGTTGTTTGTGGTCATTTTGCGACAAGCGAATTTAAATACGKCAAGAAAAAGTGAAATACTTATGKGTRATGACTTCATTGTTATGGAATTTGTACAGCGACGAGCGGTTCAACGCGGCGAAGATGAGGAACGTAAAAGCAGCAGCATAAGTGAACTTTTTATCAAATTAACGTAGCATTGATAATTTGATCGCAGTGGGTTGTTAGAAACATACTATTTGTAAACATAAAAATGTAAGAATCAAAAATGTACCCTAAACTTGACATTTATTTTAGAGGTCAGAATAAATATAAATTGCCATTTATTTTCGGGGCTCTTGCGGCTCGTTTCCGGTCTGGCTAACAGTCGAATATATGGGGAACAACGTCGTTCTTTATTATAATGTTTCCCTCTATCAACTTGAAACGCATATAATTTTTCATATGCCCTTCAAGCTATAACAAAATAGAAACTGAATGGTAAATACTTATAACCCCAAAAAGAATAATAAAACTTACAGTAAGAATTAAGATGATCTTCACAACAGAAAAACAAACATGGCGATTTCGGAATATCACGTCTAGGGGCCTTAAACAACTTTTTCATACGTTGATAATCTCGAGGAACGGTTACAAAAATTTTGTTAGCTGTACTGACTGAAGTACTTTTATAACCATGTACAAAACAACACTTGTTTTGTTTTCCATAGTAATAGATGCTTGTAAAACTATACAAATCACTTTTTGGTGCGACCTCTTACACCGTCCTTTCAATAAACACCACACAAAAGCTTTTCCAATACAAGAATGATACCTCACCATTAAATAGCACGCTCCTCGGTAATGTTTACGTGACACTTGACGTCACGGGTTGAATAACCTTGGTTAGAAGCGTTTTGGCGGTGACTCCTAAGATTCGAATTTCAGACCTGGAATTCTCTACCTACAAATATTTTTTTTGTTTTTTTACATGGCGTACTATATATCCACTTCAAGATTCATTTTACGTAATTTTCAAAAAAGTGATAATACCCAATTCACATGTAAAATAAAGATTTGCTGCAGTTAACATTATTATACACACATAATTAGATTATATAATTTACAGCCGATATCTAAAATATTTTTTTCAATAAAATTATGAAGTGCTATTAACGTTAAAATAACACTTTATAATAATACAATGTACACAATATTAAAAGAGGAATGCGTATATAGAATTACTTTAACAATAACTTTCGAAGATGTTTTTCAGCAACAATTGACAACTTGATCTAAATCTAAATACTTAGATAATGTTTTCTTACAGTAAGGAGAGCTAAATAGCTTAATCTATCGTCTCACGCCCGAAACTTTTGTACCTCTTTAGGCACGAAAAGGTTCTTTCGCATGCTACACTTGAAATAGTAATTATAATACAAATATACACAACTTATAAATTTCCCCAAATTCTAGCTTATATTTGCTCACAATATCTGATATCTGAGAGTTGAAGTGAATTGTATGCTGTAGTGTTTTGCTGCTTCTCCTATTTTGAAATACTAACTGCAGCAAATTCAAGTTTAATTGATAATTTTGCTAAAATGCCATTACGTTTTCGAATGTCAGAAACTGACAACCTAGTGTTTAGACCTTTATTTTCATCGAAATCTGCACAAGATATACCTTTGCTAATATACAATACTTGCCACAAAAATAATTTAGTTGTGCAACTATTTTTTCTAACGTTTTCATTACATCTGCTTTATTTCCATAAGATAAAGATATTAATTTGTAATGTTTGAAAACAGACAGCTTAAATGACGAATATTGTACCTTTGAGAACTATAACAAATGTTATTATATACCGCCAGGCAAACATTATTGTAAGCACCATAATACAGTTAATTTAAAAGCCCGCATTTATTTCATTTAGTTGAGTAGGACGGCCACGAGAGTTCAATTTTTGTAAAAATCAAAACTTTAATGTGATTTAAAGCAGCAGCATTCTTACTGAACATTAATGATTACTCAAGGATAATCTTGTTGCAGTATCACTATTTCTGTGCGTTTAAAAGAAGAGACTTTATTATGGATTAATTTATAAGCTATGCTGCATGTAGTAGAAAAATTAATATGAGTGGAGCAGGGTCGACAAAACTAACAGAATGACAAATGCAAGGTATTATTTTTTCCACATAAGTATTATAGAAAATATAGAAGTTCTTTTTCAAAAGCGATATGACAATATGCTAAGAAATAATCGGCAATGTAGGGCTCTGTACTGTACCGTACCGTACCGTACCAACCTATGTGGTAATTAGTAAAGTCACCCCTAGATGACGCATTACAGATTTCCACCGAACGACCGGGAAATCGGCAATGTAAGTCCTTGTACTTACAAACAGTACCAACTTATGTCGTAGTTAGTAAAGCCACGGGTAGATGACTAATACCGATTTCGCAAAATGTCCAAAACGTAGCGCAAGACGTGTTCACGTCAAAGTTTTGAAAATTAAGTAAAGAGATTATGTGCTGAAATAGCAAGGAAAGAAAATTAATTAAATCGGCCTAATTGCCTTTAAAAAGATACAACACTTTAAAACCGAACATGTGATTAAAACTATGAATAAGGGAAAATGTTTTACTCGATATGAACAGTCCGTACAAAAGAGGTACAAGCCAAAAATTTTAGAGATCTACAATATTTTAAGTCACTAAAGTGTTAATTTCTTTAACAAAGTATGTAATTTTAGCTCACCTATAGTAAACGGTTTATTTAATGCTCAAAGTTAGTTGATTGAATTTCTTCTGCATGACTTGCACTAAATTCCATTTTAGGGACTAGATAGTGATTCGTTCTTTCCTTTGTTTGATAATGTAATAATGTAATGTTCATTTATTGTATTTTTAAAAGGACATTGAAATACCTTAATTAAGACCGAAATCATTCTACTGTCGATGTCGTGTAATTTTTAATAAACTGGAGAATAGACATCTATTGACTGCATTTCTTTATTATACGTACATAAGTGAAATAAAATTCCAAAGTTAGTACCTATTTTGATATAACCGGAAACGTTACACTTTTATTTTAGTTTGATAGGGCATTCTGTGGTAATAAAAAACCGCTGGTGACATGTAAAGGGTCACCGGTCAAGTAGTAACCAATGTTTTATTATCTTTTTCGAAGAAGTGTAATATTGTTTAATAAAAACTGTTTATTTTCATATAAAAATGCTTTTTTGGGATTTCAGTACTAATATTTGTTATAGACATTTTTTGGTCGCCATACAGAGCACATTTTGTTAGATCGTGTTGTTGATTGGAGCTGCTGGTTCATTAGAGAATAGAGGTCTTCCTGTTGTTAGTAAACATCAAGTCATAACATAATCTAAAACTGACTTGTTCCCACGTTATCTGGGACTAGAATAACACAATTTACGTGCTACGTCTTATGCATAAATGCCAACTGGAGTTTTAAGCTTAAAAGTTTTCACCTTGAAACCGATCTAAATAGTCATCTCATTATTTGCACGCTCAACATGCAAATCGCAAAAATTGCATAACATCCGCAACTTGTTTTCATCTGCACTAATATCCCAGGACCTGAATTGTGCTTAAAATCGAATCCCACGCAAAAGAAGCGATGATTTGGCACCACGCAATATAAAAGGATGGTGTGAGATATTTCTGCATAAAATTATATTACGGTTCACTTCTGTTCACGGTTGAGCGTATATTTCACTAAAATTCAGGTACAGGTGGTGAAATGGACAGGATAAAAATACAATAAATTGGCTTATTTGTTGTTGATAATTTGATAACAGGGGGTTGTTGGAAACATACTATTTGTAAACATAAAATTGTAAGAATAAAAAATGTACCCTAAACTTGACATTTATTTTAGAGGTCAGAATAAATATAAATTGCCATTTATTTTCGGGGCTATTGCGGCCCGTTTCCTGTATAGCTAACAGTCGAATATATGGGAAACAACGTCGTTATTTATTATAACATTTCCCTTTATCAACTTAAAACGCATTTAATTTTTCATATCCTATTCAAGCTATAACAAAATGGAAACTGAATGGTAAACACTTATAACCCAAAAAAAATAATAAAACTTACAGTAAGAATTGAGATGATCTTCACAACAGAAAAACAAACTTTGCGATTTCGGCATATCACGTCTAGGGGTCTTAAACAACTTTTTCATACGTTGATAATCTCGAGGAACGGTTGCAAAGATTTTGTTAGCTGTACTGACTGAAGTACTTATATAACCATGTACAAAACAACACTTGTTTTGTTTTCCATATATAATAGATGCTTGTAAAACTACATAAATCACTTTTTGGTGCGACCTCTTACACCGTTCTTTACCTACAAATTTTTTTTTGTTTTTTTTAACATGGCGTACGGTATATATGCACTTCAAGATTCATTTTACGTAATTAAAAAAAAAAGTGATAATACCCAATTGGATCTAAACGAATTAAGTATAGTGTTTCACAGGTCTATGTTAGAACCCATTTTGTTTATTATTCACACAAACGATTTCTTTTACGACATAACAGTAGCTCTCATAGCTATGTATACTGAGGAGTGACGATACACCTATAATTAATTTAAAAACCTACAAAATCAGATTGGAGACTTAAACCAAGATATATATTTTTTAATTCAACAGGAGCTTGCACCAAGCAGAATTAAATGTGATAACCACAAAACCGTAAAATTCTTAGGTATTTAAATGTAGGGTACGTTAGGGTGGTCTGGTCACATCGAAATATTCTGTTCAAAATAAGCTAGCTTAACATATCTTTTCAGACGACCAAAAGGCATGCAACAGCCCTGCTCCTGTTCCATTATGAGATATAGCATCATATTGTGTGGATAATCTAGCACATATGTAAAAATATCCTTAGAGCCCTGAAATGGACAAACAAAACAAAATTTATTTCGTTAGTTATGTCTGAATAAAGTACGCAACTTAACAAGATACAATCCGGCTAAATAACTGATTGTACCTGTCACCAAATTTATGGATAGGCATTATTAACATTTTTTAAAATAGAATGCTATGGTTGTACTAGAGAAATATACGTGATAATGTAGATGCTTACGTTCATGATCAGGTTGTCACTGCATTTAGTCAATTATACTCCTCTTTCCTCTGATATCTGAACAAATGTGTCATTCTTGCATATTTTATTGCAGTAGAATTACAAGATTATAAGTATACAACAAAAGGCAAGCGTGAAAGTAGCAAATTCTCAATTATGAATCGAGACCTTTAAACAAAGCGTCTACAGTAGAGACTAGAACAACAGCTACCAAAAACTTTGACATATCGATACCGACTAAGTATGCCATAAACCATTTATTTTCTGTGTACATTTGTGTAACAAGGAATAAACTGATACACGTAGATCATTTTGTTGCAGGTCACAAAATGAAAACAATAGGGGGAAATGCTGTCATAACCACATCAGTATACTGGACAATACTGTATATTGTGCAAAATACCGCCAATGCAGGTAAGGACATGCAACTGATGAAAAGATAAACCTACATAATTCAGAGGTTTGTCTTTTAATGGTAGCTGTAAAAAATAAACTTGTCAAGAACTTGGTTATAGATTTGAATGCCCAAAACCTAGAATTTGTTAAAATTGCTGGAGATGTTGCTGGATGTTAGCTTAAAATTCACATGACAGTTTGCGTTTGTATAGTTAAAGCTAGTCTTTTACTTAAGAAAATTATCCAATTGTACACTTACAAAACTCGTTCCGCGTTATGAATTAATTCATTATAGCTGAAAACTACGGTGATGATTAAGTAAATATTTGTGGTTTATGACAAACACAAGTATATGCATGCCCATTATTAAGAGTGTCCCATTCTACTACTAAATCCAATACCAGAAGTTCGTTATCTTGTGTTACCATTGTATTCCTTCTAATTTGTGGTTGCAATTTATAGCATAGCTAATTCGTGTTGTTGCGTTAACACCCGACGTAAACTCTTGATGCCAACGACAAATTCTGCCTAACCTCCCCAAGGAAAAAAATGATATCCACTAATTCAGTGATTGAAGAAAACATTTTCAAACTCCTGAAGTGATAAGGAAAACACTGGGCAAGCCAGTCAAACTTTTAGTCCGCTTAAGACATTCCAAATTAGTGTTACATATGAGTTTACAAAGGTTGCGGAGCCGTGCTCAGGGCCAAAAACCATGAAATTTTAGTACCTTTTCCAGCTTTTCGCTTGAAACTAAAAAAAACGACACCTTGCAGAAAATATCGCTCTTACTAAAATTAAACAGGAATTAAGCAGCAACTGAACTACTTGAAGTCAAAATTGTTTCAGTGGCTTAGCCACAATCGATCATCAAAAATCGGCAATTTCCACAAAATTGTCCATCAAAATCTACTATGTCTGCATTCGACAATGTTAGTTGGAATACTCCTGTACCGGCTACCGGAATTCCTTTTGTCTCTTTGGATCGTGCAAATAAAATTCTTAGATGAAATAGTTGGAACAATTTCAGAAGGCCTTCTCACAAAACAAGTTCAATTTTGTCATTTACTAGTGAAGTGGCTACTGGTTCGCGCCTTGAGGGTACTTGCAGGTGCAGGTATCGACGGTATAGTCCACCAACAATGGTTTTATCCCAATTCCAACTGCCCTACCCCCGGCACCCAACGAACTACTCAATATCATGCCACGTACCTCTTTAAAAGGGTGCCAGTTTGTTCACGCAAAAAAGCCGGGCTTAATTGATATGTCGTATATACAGGGTGTTTCATTTTCATTGTAATTATAGGGTATCTCGGTAACTATTAATGCTAGAGGGTTGCGGTTTCGACACTGCTGTATTACTTGTTTGCTGTGAATTCAGCTGCACCATCGCCATTTTTGTATCGTCTTTTATTTTAGAGCTATAATTAACTTTTAAATAATGTAACATTTCTTCAGCTCTCAATATCTCGCTGTAGACATTTTTTATAMATATTTTATTTTCAATCTAGTGCCGTACATWGAAATTMTTTAGGGATTCACATATTTGAGGTATAACACAAACTTACTTTTTTTTAATGGAAACCATAGTTGGCTTTGCTAAGGTTGAAAAGACCTGTTTTTCTCATTAAAAATGTATAATAATGTTAGGTTTATTTTTATTAATTTTGGAATTATCATTTTTTAACTAATTTAATCAGACTTTACGTTTACATCCATAAGGCTATGGAATAAGAAAACACAATATAATTTATATTATTAAGTAAAAATTTTGATCCACTAAAAATAATGTATGTTTGTGTATGTATGTATGTTTAATTATCGGTAACCTAGGAGGCCATGTAACTAATAAAAATGATTGTTAATTTGGAGATAAGTACCTATGTATTGTTTATCATCACTTATTTACATCAATTTTGACAAAAAACGTAAAATCTCATTAAATTATTACAAAAATTGTAATAATACCAAAACTAGCAATAATAAATCTAGAAATGTATACATGTTTTTAATCAGGAAAATAGGTATTTTTCAACCATAGCAAAGTCAACTATGGTTGGTCAAGTTTGTGTTATATCTCAAAAATGTGACTCCCTACAAAAATTCTAAGTACGCTATGGATTCAGAATAAAAATATCTGTAGTTAATGTCTCTACATTTTTTTGTATCTACATAGCCAATCGAGATATTGAGAACTGAAGTAATATTACATTTTTCAAAAATTGGCTATAGCTTTAGAACAAAAGACGATACAAAAATGGCAATGGTACAGCTCAACTCACAACAAAAAAGTAGGTAATACACTAATTTCGAAACCGCAACGCTCTAGCATTAATAGTTACCGAAATACCCTACAATTACATCGAAAATGAGACACCCTGTACRATGTAAAAACTGTAAAGTGWAGGTACTCTTGCCACCTAAAAAGGCATTTGCTTCGATTCGCTGTAATGTTGATCCCTTGCCGGAAGATGATCGCGATTTCGAAGAAAAATGGGACATTTTATTCAAAGGACCCAATACGTCGACGAAGAGAATTTAAGACTGTAAATTTAAGCTTGTCTGAGAAAAATTTTTGGTAACACGCGTCGATTTCTAGTTTTAAGCGATGAAAAAGTGCTAAAATTCATGGTTTTTGGCGTTGAAAAGTGTAACACTGCTCAGAAATTAGCGCAAATTCAAGCAACACTTGTTTGGGATGCTTAAAGTGGATTAAAAACATATCCAATTCTGTACTACTTTTTGAGCAACATCTTTATCTTTATTTGGTTTTTAAATTGTATTACATTGCATAATTATTAAATTCACAACATCCATGCCTTACGCGGAATTCGAACCCGCAGCCTACCTGGCCATAGGCAGTCGCGCTTCCGCGCTACCCACTAGACCAGCTAGGCCGGCTAGTTTAGGTTATGTTTACATAAACATATGATCATATAAATAAACTTGGCAAGGATATACAATGATGCCAAGTGTGCAATAGACTGAATTTGATTGGCTGAAAAGAAGCGCGACTTCAGCAAGTCGTTAATACCGGAACGAACGAATCCTTCATATTTGTAATAAACGATTCGTATGTACTTTTTTAATAACTAATGGTTGTATTAGGCTAGTAGATCAAAATAAAAGAATGGAGTCGTCCCGCACATTAAAATTTGATAGTTTTAACCTATGCCTTTTATTGCTTACATCATGAATGCCACGCATCTATTTTGCTTTCAGATTAATTCAACTCGTAACAAACGGCGGTTTCAAACATTTTCTTGAATCCGCCAACAACTACGCAAAAGGTTCCTAATTTCCGTCATGCGCACTCTTACAGCTCCCTAGGTAACTAGATGCTCACTGTTGTCAGTTTTATAAATAGCCAGAGAAATACAAATAATGCAATGGCAGTGAGAGAGAGGGGCGAAGGTATAAGTATAACCGTCAACGTCAATATTATAATGTAAACATAGGAATAACCCGTAACTTTTCATCAGCAGTAGTAGTATTCTTACAACACGGAACAAAACACTTCTTAACGTAAGCCATTCTGACATTTAAAAAACAACAGATTACCCAAATACTTCAACAACATCTTGCTCCACCACTTAATCTGACAAATACGAAACTCGAAAGTTTGACCAAACTATATGTAAACAAAAACGCATGGCTAGAGTTGTGAGGGTTATTCGTTACACATGTGACACATGTAGCACGTGCGAACGTGCGATGTTGTCAACGGTACTTTACCGTTTTCTTCTTAACGACAGCCAGAAATCGTCCTGACAGTTTCAAAATTTATCATATCGTTGTCATATGAAAGTACACAAACTAAACATTATCAAACTTTAAGCGTCGTTTAATTCTTCATAATAAAAATATTAGTTCTAAAGCACGTTCGATGGTTAAAGTGCTTTCGTATTTCAGCAAAAGGCCAGTGAATGCGCTTATTATATTGAACTGTTCATTATAGAATAAACTAACTGAAGTATGATTTAAGTTATTTTCACAAATATGCCTTAAGTGGACCTAGGTATCAATATCACAATGCCAGTTTACGAGTACATTCCTCACAGTATCGAGAAAATTTTCCCACATTGGCAATGCGACGCAGCTCAAAAAAATGTAAACAAGTATTACTTGCAATGCCGCTAGAGCACTGGCTATTATTCGTGTTTCTCGCTTTCGTCAGCATGCGAACCTTTTACGTCATCTCCGTGGCGGAATAGCGAGGCATTTGAAACGGATATTGAAAAATCCATACTTTCACATTTTTTCTCGGCAAAAAAGAACCGGAAAAAATCGCAAAAAAATGTATTTGTGCTTCATTTTTTTATGTACATTTTAAATGTAAAATAAAAAAATTGTGGGACGACCCCATTGTAAGAGATTACCTTGTTTAACTTAAATAGTTAGCTGTTTTATACCCCATTAGAAGGCTCCTAAAATAAACTTAAATAATAATAACAACGAAGTTTCTACTCAAAATTTAGAATAACGAAAATATCAAGATTCTGTCGTTTCTAGTTTCAAAATCATTTCAAGTTTTCACAGGAGCAATTTAATTATTTTGACAGAATTTCATATTATTCCATGCTGGAAAATGTTTAAAACAAATGCAAAAATGTGTGGAATAAAATAGAAAATGCTCTATTAAAAACGAAATTATGATTGATTTTCGGTTTAAACAAAAATTGACAAGAAGCGCTCCATTGCGGGACGTTCTGTATTTTGCATTCTGTAGTTCCGTAATTATAAAAAAAAACACATCGTCAGCTTTCTTGTTTACTTCTATGCATACATTTTTACCGAAAATTAGAGGAGAGGGTATAGCGTTTAAACCCCTGTAGTTTGCTAATCGCAGATCGATTATTCCAATAACAGTTACAAAGGGCTGATCGTCACAGACTGTCAGCGAAGCGTATTTCCTCTGTGGGTCAATTTGCTGGTCCCCGTGTATTCACACGATATTGAAACCGGGCAGGTGACAAATAAAAATCGTACACAGTATTGACACCAAAAGTGCATTAGAAAACATTGATTGAATAACAAGTGCAAGAAATATGTACCTACCTACAAATCCTTATCAGTGCCTAGATATAGTGTAGGTATTGCAACAATAGCAGGATTTTTTGTAATTCTATTGTTCGTGACTAAATGAGCTCAGAACAAGTGCTGTATGACATCAGGCAAATTATGTTAAGAGTGGTAGTGAGATACAATGGGAAACCTTGAAAGCAGCTTCAGTGTGAAGAATATCACGCAGCCAACAATAGCTTGCATGCTTTTGTCGCTTTTTTATCTGTCTTCTGCAAGAGAAATTTGGTATAATTCCCATGCTGCTTCTATGACAGGTAACAGAAAGTTTAATTCTTTCAAAATTATTTTCAATTAACTGATAAATTCTTGCAACGTTCTGTACTTCGTTGACAGAATCAATTTTTACGTTTTTACATCTACCATAAATTTTCAATTTCATATTCTAGTATCTAGTGTATGTACTTTTGTACAGGGTGTTCCAGTTAACATGATACTAAGACTAATCAGATATGCTCACTAGGCCAACGCATTGTTGCCCGGTTGAAGCATGACGCCACACCGTGACTACGCCCTTTTTTTTGTAAAATGTTAAAAAATGTAGTGACCTAGGATGATACTTATCAATATGTTATATTAGTGCTGACGTAGGGATCCGCCATTTTTCTGCGGTGACATTTACTATAATTTTGCTCTAAACATTGTGTGTTACTGTGTATGTTTGAGTGGTTTACATTCCTTAGTATTATTTAGTAAGCATTACAAACCAAAATTACATTTAGTTGCAATCTGTTTTTGAAAAACAACCTAAAAGAAGTGCTGTAAAGGTTACAAGTTTCTCTCTCATTATTACGAGAACATCCAGAAACCCAACACATGACCATTTTCTCGTACAACGTGTAGATTGTAATGCTCTACACACGCACTTAGTGTATGTTAGGCTCTTCAACAATACATTGCACCTAATGTAATTTCGGTTTATAATACTCGCTAAGTAAAACGAAGTAGTGTAAGCTACTCAAAAATACACAATAACACTTTAAAATATTCTTTTAAAACTAAAAAAAATGCATCAAACACTGAAGTGTTTTACATACGTAATGACAACTTGGTTTGTTTTGATCCAGGATCTTGACGTACCGCAGTAAAATGGCCGACATCCACGTCACACTAATATAGCGCATTATCGCCCTAGTTATGGATAGACGTCATTCACCTACATTGCCGGTCTGCTCGTGAGCATGTCTGATCAGAGATAGAGGTTCGGATAAATGGGAAAAGGTTTGCCTTTCACGATGCATATTAGTAACATGTGCTTATATTTGAAGTGACACTAACATTTTCGAGTCTACCAAAATACCGAAAAATCTTAAATTACTTTTGATCAAACGCAATAAGCACTTTGTTAGAGCAGCTTTCTATGCTCTTCAACCATCATCAGTTTCGTTGTTTGTTGTGGCAGTCCTTTTGGATTTTTACATATTTAGAAAGTCTAATTTTTTCGCTTTACAATAATACAGCAACTACAGTGTGGCAAATCTGTAACAGCGGGACGTCGGTGAGGTAAACGCACTTGTACCTAATAAAACATGGCTGCGTCATTCTGCGGGTATATTTGTTTATTTTAAGAAAATATATATATATATACATATAACACCACGCCGGCGCCGCCACTGAATTATCTCAACCCGCAACTGGTAAACAGTGTTAGCATAACGTGCGAAGATATCCACCAATCAGGTTCGTTTAGACCGCATGGAACACGCCTTTCGCGTGGTGTTGTCAGTTTAACCGAAACCGATAGTATCTTTGGAAAAATGTTTAGCTATTATAACATTCAGTAGTAAAAAGCCAGTTAAAGTAAAATAGAACTAACAATTGCGTTTAAATTCTATTAGTGATTGCAAAAAAAATTAATTTTCAAATTGAAATTACTTGATGCCCACCACTGTTGTTTTTATGTAGTTAAACTCTGAGAAGTGTTTGAATTTATATCCAGAAAGGCGAAAACCAGATATAGGAATGTAATGTTGATCCAGAAATTTCCAGGAGGAAAATTCAAATGCAAATCTGTAGTGTCAAGCAAAACACAATATCATTCTTAAAGAATGCATAAGCGCCGAACGTTTTGTAATTGGTATTCGTCAAAAATTACGGAAGGTTGCGGATTTCCACAAAATATTCAAATCATATTTCGCCAGCAATAGCTTCAACCGTAACAACGTGCATTACTGGCCTCAAGAAAATCCGTATGCTCCTGTTCCTCGAAAAAATCAAGGGCGGTTCGGGTGTAATGTGTGGTGTGGTATAATCGGAATTAGGAAGTAGGTCTCTTTTAGGGCAGTTAAGCGAGCAAGAGTACCTAAAATTTCTTAGAACTGAACGGGAAATTCACTGGACGATTTACCTCTAGCAGTGCAACGAGAAATGCGATATAAAGAAGATGGGGCATCCGCTCACAACGGCAGGATTGTTACACAATACCTAGAAAACAGGTTTGGACAGTCTTAACTACTCACTCAGTGAAACTGGTGGCCCTCCTAGGTCTCCCGACATTACGTCACTGTTTTTTTCTAATGGGGTTTTCTGAAAAAATGTAGTGTACCAAACCAGAAATAATGGATGCCTTAGATCTGAACCATTGTAACTTGCGACGAGTAGTTCTTAGTGTGATCAGAAGGTGTGATTGTGTTTGGAAAACAACAGCCAATATTTTGAACATTCATTGTAGCTATCAAGCTAATTGCTGCTTTCACTAACGTTGTATCTTTGAGATATCGGAAAATGCGTTTTCCTCATTTTTTGTTTTGTAGTTTTGTAAATGTTCTTGTAAATAGACATACAGTATTTAAGAAAATTATATTTAGATGACGCCGCTCAGAGCAAATATTAGCTGCGGCTAGTGAAACTTTTTTTGGTGCATGGTGACTTTAAATCTTGGTCAGATAAAATGTAACACTTACCTATAATCAAAGTTAATTATCGCCTTATTAGACCTAAGGCAATACTTTTTTAATTACATAATTATATTAGCCTGCTAAACCGATAACCTTATTACTCATAATTTCAAATACACCTACATACTGATTACTTTTTATTTTTAGTTTGCAAAAATATGAATTATAATTACTTATTTAAAGACTTTATATACGCATTAAAACGCAATATGGTATATCACCACAACAGGAAATATTATTCCAAATAAGTAAAGATCCAATATGGTTGCCACAACAAAGAATGAACCTCGCGATGATTTCTTCGGAACGACACTTTTTCCGTAAAATATAGTTACAGCAGCTTGAAGAGCATGCTCTAACAAAGTGCTTTTTGTTTTTTAATTAGTTAGAAGTCAAATAACCGTTAGAGACGCTAAAAACAAATTTGAATTTTTCTGTGTTTTGCTAGCCATTCTAAAATGATTAGTGTCATTTCAACTATGAATACATGTTACTAATGTGCATCGTAAAAACAAACCTTTTCCCATTTAATTGTATCTCTAATTCTGATATTAACAACGTTATACCCATATTATGCTACCTTAGTTAGGACATCCTGTATAAACGTACAATGTTATGGATAACACTATATCTTAGTGTAATTCTGCCTGCAAAGCCATAGAACACTCTTTTTATCATCACTTGATGAATTTCGTAGTTAAAGTTGGAAACGTTCTATTTCTAGCTTATTCTTGGCCTTTCCGATATTAAATCAGAACTGAAAGAAAACTACGTACATTTTCCACGTTTTTGTAGAACAACAATAAAACCGTTTATACTCCGGTTTGTTTCGTTTTTAGTTCGTCCGCGTTCACACAGACAAAACTTGGCATCACAATGACATTAATTTGCATTGTGACCTTGCCGTGTTGCCAAACAATGCTCATGTTACACCTCGTTAGTTCTTTAGCACATCAGAAGAGTAATTAAAAGTAATAAAATACTGCAATTTATTTAAGAGAAAATGTCCACGTTCATTAAATATACGGCCAGGAAAACCCAACAATGCTGAATAACTGGGTTAGTTCACAGCTTTCGTGCGTTGGTTGCAAATTGTTTAATGTAGCTATTGTGTTCAAAGCTTCTACCCTTTAGGACCATTTTGTTTGTATATGGGCTATCCACAACAAAACATTAGAGCTGTAAATGATTCAAATTATTTTCTCTTTATTTCTTGTACTTATCTTGGGGCTCCAGTGGAAAAAAAAACAACCTTACGGTGTGTCGAATTATATTAACTCTAGTGGCATAGCTTTCCAAACTTAAAATCATAAGAGGTTAGCTCAAAATGCTGAATGAGATGCAAAAATCTTCTGCGATTAATAGGCTCGATTGTCGAGTATTCTAAAATACAAAAAGATTGGCTTTATTGTTGCTAGAATGGAAAATGAACATCAACCGTTGCAATTTACCATTGTAATAAGCAGCGTAGTAATACGATACCAGCACAATGATAAGAAATTTAAGCCGCTTACACTACGCTTCAGTGACCGAGGATATTCGGTTTTGCGAATAACTCCAATGGATTTAGGTAAATTCAAATGTGACGTCTTAATAAAACAGTTTGCGGACACATCCGGCAAGAAAAATTGTAAAAATAAGGATTCTTCTCAAGGCTTCCCGTGTTAAATAATCGCAATATTGTAAATTATAACCCAACTAGCAACTTACAGCTTTATAATGGCCAGGCAAACGTTTATAAAACATTTTTTATAAAACAGTGGTACTCTTGTTAACATTGTCACAACGTTTATAGAATGCTTAAAGATGCAAAAAGGCGCATCTTTATAAAACATTTTAGTTATATACAGTATCTCATAATGGTTTTCGTAGGTGTTATAGAACAGTTTTGTAGATAGTTACAGAGGTGGTATAAAAATTACTATAAATCAGTTACAAAACGGTTTTATAGCAATTTGTTATAAAACAGTTTTATAAATGTTACGGCATTATCTATTATGCGACAATTCTGTTGCATTCAGCATCTTCAAAGGGATCTTTCGGTGTTTTAACTCATTTGGCGGAGAATGATTTATTTCTTAACGATCGGATAAAGTTGCAACCCATATTCCTCTTCTGTAAAATAAAACATGTCCTCAGACCGAGATATATACCGTACCAGGTGACATTAAATATGCGTAGTATTGAATTGTAGTAACAAGAAAATACTACCAAACAAAATTTTCTGTGAAACATATGCATATATGTGTACAAAAGTTTTAAGCGCTTCAAAAATAATAAGTATTTCATTAATTTAAATAAAGTATTCACAAAATACAAAAAATGTTTTTAATCCTGTGGCATGTTAAACCTATCTGCACTGATTATAAACCGCATTTTATAATCGTTTTGTTAGAAACGTAACTTTTGTACATTATTTTTTTGTAAAAAAATATTTTTTGTGGGTTTTACGCAATAGCGGCCATATATGTGCTTATATTCATGATAATAATATGGCTTCCTCTTTATAGAACACGATTAGCACAAGAAATTGCTATATAACAAATTGTTTTTTACATGTGTCAAATCAAGACTTAATATAATAGTTTTATAGGTGTTCACAAGATGATGATTCGGTGTTGAATAATACATATTTAAACCTTTTATAAAATAATTTGTCTTCACTGAGAAAATGTTCTATAAAAAGTTGTGTAAACCTTTATACAATGACTATAAAACGGTTATTAACACTGTTTTATAATTTTGCTGTGAAAACGTTCCTAACACTAAACTATATAACAATTTAGTGTACTGAAGCTGAATACTCGTAGGGGAATACCTTATAAAATAAAATATACGTCGAGGAACAATAATAAAATAACAATAAAGCAAATATGTCTTGCTATTTGGAAATTATAAAATAATTTTGCTTGTTGGGTAAGGGACAATTTTTAAATTAAATGTAATTTATACAAGTTACAAATGGGTTAGTCTACTTATTTTTTTGTCTTGTTTGCTAACATCGAACGTCATTTTTCTATAATATCAAAAATAAAATAATCAAAATCAAATCTGAATTCATAACATAACTACCCCGTTACTACGAAACGAGTTATTTTGTATGTATCTGTTCCTCATACTTTCATTTTTTTGTTAATTGACTATTCAGTTTTGTTACGGTGCGACTCGTTTAACAATAAATTTAATAACTTTACTTGCACCGGCATTTCCGGTGATTGTTTCGCAGCGCAGAAGATGCACGCTCACCTTTCTTAATTCACTTGTACCATTATTTTTCCATCGCGCGATACTTTCTCATAAAGGCGGTTTCTGCCGGCACCTTATAAATGAACGCATTAGTAGACAACGGAGAATCCCATTAGTGAAATGAATTATTAAGATTTCAGTAAACGAATGTTACAAACGAAAGCAAATAACGTGCTTAAACATCATTTCAGGTTATGTAATTTGGCGAAATTCATTTTACAGTTCAAATGCACAAAGGTTCTTAAAAGGTATCAAAAGAAAGGAAATCTTTTACATTAATAATAAAGTATGACTGAAGGTGACTCGACTGCAGTTGCCGATTTTTTTTTATTTTGAATTAAAAATTAAATTAAATAAGTATACATTTTATAATGAAAATAAATAAAAATGGTATTCACGAAGAAATTTTTTATTTAAAAGGTAAGCAACTTGATACTTGAAAGTACGTAATTTCTAAGGTGACTTCATTTTCCAAAACGGTATAGTAGGTATAGAGGTGCGTGAAGTTAGACCAACCTAATGTAATTTTTTCTCGAGGCAAGTGCTTATTTAGTGCTAATTTGTGTTGTTAATTTTACTATTTGTGCTGGTGTCCATAATTAGTTATTAGCGGTTGAATGGGGGTTGGTGCAACTTCAAATTGTGCAACCCGTATTAGAAAATTAAAATTTATGTTGTCAGTAATTAGTGCTCATTTGTGCTGATAGTTTTGTAATTTGTGCTGGTGTCCATAATTAGTTATTAGCGGTTGAATAAGGGTTGGCCCAACTTCACACTGTGCAACCCATATTAAAAAATTTAAATTTTATGTTGTCAGTAATTGGTGCTCATTTGTGCTGATTATTTTATAATTTGTGCTGGTGTTCTATTTAAAAAAAATAAGTTTGGTTCAGTACTCGAAATCTGTCAATGCTGTGTAAATGTGCTATATTGCGTTATCGAGTACTCCTTGGCTGCTACCACTTTTATTGTTAAAAACATGTAGTCAGTAATTAGTGCTCATTTGTGCTAATAATTTTACCATTTGTGCTGGTGACCATAACTAGTTATTAGTAGTTAAATAGGGGTTGGCGCAACTTCACGCTGTACAACCCCTGTTAGATAATTTAAATTTTACGTTGTCAGTAATTAGTGCTCAATTAATGCCTGTGTGTTGATAATTTTAGAATTTGTGCTGAGGCACATACTTTAGTTATTGGCGGTTTGATAGAGGTGGTCAAACTTCACGCCTCCCAACCCATGTTAGCAAATTAAAAATTTTTGCTGTAGGCAATTAGCGTTCATTTATGGTGGTGTCTATAATTAGCTGCTGCACAATCAGTGCTCTCAGTAGCTAGTGCAATTTTATGCTGATAGTATCGTATGTTTAGCATCAACTTATTACACTATCTACTGGTGATTTAATTAAGATTGGTTTAACTTTACAACGATATGAAGAAAACAGTTGTAAACGTTAAACACTAAAGCTGTGAACATATGTTTACTGAGCTATAGTATAGGTATAGTCAATTTGCAGTTTGACATTAATTTTTTGTAACATCCAACAATTAACAATAAAAAAAAATTATAACAAATGTATTGTTTTTGACAGTCAATAATAGATTTTACTTTCAGATTCATGCACATTATGTAAAACGTTTTATAAACTATAGAACAAAAAATACTGCAATTCATAGTTACAAAAATGCTGTTAGGTAGGCATCTGTTGTTACGACTTTTTCAGAAATACAGGCCCCGAATTAACATATGCGTTATATGTATTAAAATCAAGTATGATGGTATGAAAATGTAGTAAGTATTATGTACATTATTAGGCAAAACTGGTCCTTTCTTTTAACTTGCATGTTGACAAAAAGACCAAAAGAGCGTTACACAACCAACAATTATTTAAACCCACGAGTATAAATTATAAAATATTTAGCATAATTTCTGACAGTACAAAATTTTAATTTACTGACACGAGTTACGTAGTGTGAAGTTGGACTTACCCCTTTTAAATTGCTAATAATTAATTATGTCTAACAGCACAAACTATAAAATTATCAGCACAATGAACACTAATTGAGCACTATTTACTGAAAACATAAAATTTAAATTTTATAATACGGGTTGCACAGCGTGAAGTTGGACCAACCCCTATTCAATCGCTAATTATGGACATCAGCACAAATTGTAAAATTATCAGCACATATGAACCCTAATTACTGACAACATAAAATATAAATTATCTAACACGGGTTTTATAGCGTGAAGTTGGAGCAACCCCTATTTAACTGCTAATAACTAGTTATGGTCACCAGCACAAACTGTAAAATTATCAGCACAAATGAGCACTAATTACTGATAACATAAATTTAAATTTTCTAATACGGGTTGCACAGCGTGAAGTTGGACCAACCCCTAATTCAACCGGTAATTACTAATTATTGGCACCAGCACAAATTGTAGAATTATCAGCACAAATGAGCACTAATTACTAACAACATAAAACTTGAATTTTCTAATACGGGTTGCAGAGCGTGAAGTTGGACCAACCCCTTTTCAACCGCTATTAACTATTTATGGATACCAGCACAAATTATAAAATTATCAGCACAAATGAGCACTAATTACTGACAACATAAAATTTTAATTTTCTAATACGGGTTGCACAGCGTGAAGTTGGACCAACCCTATTCAACCGCTAATAACTAATTATGGACACCAGTACAAACTGTAAAATTATCAGCACAAATTATCACTAGTTCAGCACTAATTGTTGGTGTCTTGAAAACTGAAAATTACATTGGGTTTGGCCAACTTCACGCACCTTATTTGGTATAGTGTGTTTGGCCGCATTACTTGCACGTACGTTACTACCGTTTCAGTTTGTTTTGATTTATAGGGCGAGTAAATATTTCTAGGCGAAAGAATATGGGTTTGTACTTATAGTCTATCCAATAAAATGGCAGCATTTGTGTTCTGTAAGGCGAGTTTTAATGGATATGCCTGTTTCAACGACGTATACGGCGTCGCATGAATCACTGAAGTATTTGTCACATTTTCGAAGAGCGATGGAACATAGTTCGTATGAGTCGTTTTCTAAGAATTTTGTCAATTCTATCTGCGATATCTTGAACCACGATAGTAGATAGAAGGTATTCGCACGGTCGAGTGGTATCTGTATACCACTACGCTCCAGATTCGTAGTAGTGTGGGAGAGAGAGGTATAGTAAGAGATGGAATATTTGCAAAATAATTAAAATGGTAAAGCATTATGTGGGGCAGAATTATAGTAGTGCTTCTGCCGGTACAGCAAAATGAGTTTCATTTTGCATAAAAGGTGTCATTTTATATTGAACTAATTTTAATGCCTGCTTTTATTTTATTAAAGCTTGTCGCTTTTGTTTAGCATTATCCGAGGAGTTATGCGTATGCTCTCTGCTTATACATTTTTAAAACCACCATCCCTGAAAATTCTCTTTTGGTAGCTCTTATGAGTATAATGCAGCAATGTGATACTGATAATAAATATTTGAAGAGGCTTAAAGAACATATAGATTCTATTTTGACCTTCAATGAAGGAAGTGAAGACAGCGAAAATATGATTTTCAATATATACGAACCAAGCGTTGCAGAGTTATCATTTAACTAGATTATAATATACGAGAAAAATTTTCAATGATCAAATTTCTCTACATGTAGGGAATATATTTATCATGTTATGCATGTGCGCTCTACTAAGGAGATAACTTACTGTAAATGACGTAATTTTTTAACTTGCCGTTTCCAAGTTATTAAAAAAAATACCAAGCACCAAGCGTTACTACAAAATGTCCGTAGCCGTCATCTTTTAGCTTCACGCGGAATCAGCTAGCCGAATAATATTTTTGCGGTTTCCAAGTGCAAGGCCCAAACCTTTGTAACAAGTTTTTTTTTGCCTTGGCTGTGTGGATTAGTCCCGTCAGCATTAAATTGACTATTATGCATTATAAATGTCGCGAGGATTTCACGTTTCGTATTGGCGATTCAAATTAATAATTCCGCGCGCTCGAGCGTCAGCTGGTCGCGCAGAAAGCAGTCCGCTTGATTTGTTCGCGCTGTGGCGTACAAAATACGAATCAGTTTAAAAAAGTTTTTTTACTTTTTTTTGGAAGCAACTATTGCCACCAAGTGTAGATATACAGGAAGCTGAAGGTGTTCTTAATGCGGGTTATCTTGTTGAGAGTGGTTGTAGTTTAGCAAGCTAGTAAAATAAATGCCTGCGTATAACTTATTTTTAACATGTTTTTTTTTAAACTGGTAGTGTATAATTTCAGTTTTTAGTCTACGTCTGCATACAACTGCTTTTATGAACAGGTCAGATGAACTTCAGAATAATTGGAAATTAAAAACGTGCAATTCAGCATAGAGGCATAAGGAGCATGCACATGCACTCTGACCGTAGCAAATTACATTTTAATTATGCATTTTCTAAAGAGAACAGCTGTATAAAAATGGTTGTATGTGGTGTGGTATTGTTTGAATAGCTGGGTTTGTTAGTCATGAAATTCAGTAAGCTTAAGCTTATGTCTTCTTGTTTTCTAGCATCTGCTGAACGAATGGCAAGGACATCAAGAAATAGCAGGAGATTATTGCTTTCGATTTAAGTTGTGAATTCTATATCAGAATGTTGGGAATGAATTTAAGAGGGCCGTCAAGATGTCGGAGACGTTAGACTAAATAATGAAGGTGTTGTCGACATGACAAAGCTGGGTTTTAGGTTTAAGGCTATACGTTCAACAGCTTCTATGAATATGTTAGCCATTAAGATTTGTAAACACCCGAATAACCTAAACCGCTTGAACAAGGCTCTCCAGTATTTGAATCCAATCACACAATAAACCTATCTCCACCCTTGTAATCTCCCCTGCCATCCAAGCATCCCCGGAGTCGAATAAATAAGGTGCAACTCTACTCTCTCTCTCTCTCTCTCTCTCTCTCTCTCTCTCTCTCTCTCTCTCTCCTTTAGGATATGGTTTAAGCTAGATTGCGTTGATGGTGTCTCATACAAGAGCTGACCCTATTTCCAAAACCAACGCGGTCTAACAAAAAAAGCCAAGATTTCAAATGTTTTCGTTATAAGGTATATTGTTTGGGATAAATAAAGAAAGGGAATTCAACCAATTCCCATCGTGGCACAAGCACTTCTCTAGCTGTGAAATGTTATCAAAATTTGCTTCAAATTTGGAAAATCCTTCGTTTAAATAACGTATCTTAACAGATCGCAGTATTTTGCTCATTTTTTCAAACACCCGCAGTTTCCAGTTTGAAGTCACCTTGACCAGTAGTATTTTAATAAATTACGGAAACTTCGGATATTGAAGCGATTTGTTGCATCATACATTTGCTAACCAAAATAAGCATTTATTCAGAAATGGTTATTAATTTTGGCGATGAAAAAGCAGTTTATTCGTAAGATATGCAACACACGTTCTTTCAGGTTGGAAAAAGCGTTTAAAGCGTCTTGAAATGAAAAGTAAAAGCAATAAGAAAATAACAGTTTTAGACTGGTTTAATTATCACCTCTAAAACCTCTAGCATTTCGGTATTCTTTATACAAACTGTATACGCTTAGCTTTTATAGGAAAAATTTTTCACACCAATATTTAAATATTTTATAAATATTGACATTCAACACACTCTTTTCGTCTGATATGGATATTCTCAAATACACTTTTACACATCACTTGAAATGTTCGAAAGCTCGGTTCGTATATTTTCTCTGAGTTGATTATTGGTGGCTGAATAGTTCTTGTACACATTTAAAACTTAGCATTAAAAAAAGTAATATCGTGGATCGCGTTGCAAATGTCGTTTTTATGTAGAAAAAGTCTGCAAAGCTTTTCAGAGTAGAATACGCTTCTTGAAAAGTCATTTTCATTTAATTGTCACTTCTGTAAGAAAAAACGTTGCTCAACTGACCAATCTGCCACGGTTCTTAAATAATTCGCAAAAGTATAAAATTTGCCAACGTACACTGAAATCTTGCAAAAGAATAAATTTCACGCCTTTCATTTCTACTTGCTTTATGAATAAAAATTTGCATACCTTTATATGTGCTTTCAAAATAGGCTTAATTTAGATGAGGAGCGTTATTTTATGATTATGTCTACATATCTATTTAATTAACGAACGTTATTAGTTACAGTAACTTGAATCCCCTAATCCTAAAAATCAGCGAGCACTTATGGTATCTAAAATGTTGGGTATAACTGATTAAACAGCATTTTTTAGATATCTTTACTCCAATACACGAATTAGACGCATGCAATTTTTGCCGAACAGAATATATCTCTAAGACAATAAAATTGATGCAGATCTTCAGGGGTACATTTTTCCAAATTAGATGCGAAAAATAAATAAATTGGTCGAACGCCAAGATCGCGTTCGCCAGATATTAAAAGTTCAATACTCTCGTTTGGCTTATAAGGTATAACATCCTTGTCTATTAAGAAAACATTATCATGGCTAAATATATAAAGGTGTTTAGTAAACATGCGGCAAAGATTTACGGGGTTACAATATTTTATTACCTATACATTACTCGTGAAACTTCTTCATCTACAACCATACAAGAACAGTTGAAAAGCGCCTACGTAATGCATGATTCTAATCTTGCAGGATTTCGTTAGGCCGTAGGCTGGAAAACATTTTTTATTTAATTTTTTGACAAATTCGCCTGATTGCTGAAAAACCAGCAACAGTTGCAAAAGCCATTCACAAACTGCAGAACTTGCCGGAAAATCAACAGGAGGAAGTGCCTTAACGCCTTTTCTTTAGTATGGTCAAATTATTCCACACAGTTCCGTTAAATTGAAAGGATTTACATTTTCTTCTACTACTACTGGTCATTCATTTCCTTTCAATCTACTTGATTCATGAAGATGTAGATGAGTACTCTGGAAAAATTTTCTACCAGGAAAACATTACGTTTGAGATATCGGGTAATGAACAACATATGGAATAACCCCATGAATATTCGCCGTGTGTTTGCTAAACATCCTGTATATGCAGGATACCTGCTTTACTAAAATGCAATATTGTTTGTCAAAATGTTTAAGCCTTAAAAGTAACTGTATTCTTGAGGCTTTAGTTCCGTATATGAGTTACACTTTAATTTCGTTGAATTGTTTAACGCTGTAATAATCCAGGATGAGCAAACCAATCAAATTATCAGGCTACAAAGTGAAATTATAAATGTCACTAACCTATCTAATTTGTTCACTATCTCTTTGTTAGTTTTAACTGGAGCCCAACAAATCGTTTACATACTAATGAGTAAGGAATCTAATAATCATTTCACTGCTCTATACGACGAGTTATAAATTTCTTACTACAGCTAATAACGAATTTAGTTTTGTGTTCAGTACAACGTAATATGAAATAATTTATACACTGGTTACATCACGAACAGTTGAGTTAGGGTCGTCGGGTATTACGTGAGAGAATTTTCCCATTGCGATGCAAATATAATAAACACATGATCTTTTGCCACCCGGAAGTCTGTTTATTAAATGAAGAGAAGATGCGCAAATATGAATTACTTCAGCTTCCGGATTATCAAGCATGACTAAACTGTCGCTTAAATGGCAACTTTTACTTTCAGAGATAAGCACCGCGTTTCTCTTGTCAAGTGTACTGTACTGCGTATATAAAGAAATCTACCTCGGAACTTGATGGAGCATTTAACTTAAAGTGACATGCTGTGAATAATAGGCACCACTCTAAAGTTGTTGGTAAAACCAACTCAAAAATATAAGCCAGCACAAAATCAGACAGTTTCCACTCAACACATCATAATTGAACATACAAAAGGCTATATAAAAGGACCTAGATATCTCAATTTGTAAGATCGCTTTTGGGTTAATATTAACACTGTCGATTGTACAAGCGTTTCTTTTATGTCGCCACAACGTTGCTCTGAAAAGTGTAAGCCAGTTTATAGTATTTTCTTTGAAGCGACCCAATTAACAGTTTTTTTTTGGATTACCTAAATTCACATACGACAATTAAATTGTTAATTTATAAGGTTCGGACAAGATAATCCATGTCTTAATTTTTGAACGTATTCAGATTAGAACATTCTTATAAAATGTGGGCAAGATCGTCAATAAAAGCCTCCTTTTGTACTTAATATGTTGTTCTCGAAACCCAGGATGCCACCAGGATGATCATCAACTAATAAATTTTAAATGGCAAAAGAGCTAAGTTAAGTACATTGCAACCGAAAGCCACTATCATTATCGAGACAGAGAACTGAAATCGATTATTATATTAGCGTTTCAATTTGAAGGCGCTTTAGTTTCTCCTTTGTAATAAATGAAGCAACTACATGTTATCTTAAAGGCAGCGCGCGGTACGCTTTATTAGGTATTTTCGACACATAAGATACTTCTGATATCTCCATCTCTGTCATTGAAGATTGATTCCGATTTATGACATTAAAAACTGTAATAATTACACCATCTTTCTTATTTAGCGCTTGAAGCATTACGAATGTAGGAATGCAAGACAAACAAGAATATCAATTGAAATCTTAGTCTTTTTGGCTTAGACCGTCTAACTCTGGCCACAAAAGCCTACGTTCTTACAAGAATAGTAATGCTGTAACGGTATGGGTAACAAGAAATCACGATCAAAGCACAATAGGACCATTTGAATAATTGACAAAGACAACTGGTATCTTCCACTGGGCACTGTAGCGCATGCGTCACAACGTTTGACACAAGTTTTGGCGGAGCAAATGTTCATTTTCATCGAGGTCACAAATACTTGCTTTATTTGTTGCAAATGTGACACTGAAGAGTTTTCAGATTGATACCTTCATAATTTTAGAACTAATCGTTGCATTGTAGCTGCTATCAAAAAAATACGACGTAAAAATGCAAGTATGTTAGCAATTAGCAAAATTAGTTAAAAAAAATAGGCAAACATGAAGATTTGGGTCAGGGAAAAGAGAAAAAATCCTATTTTTTTTATTCGATCATGAAATTACTGGTGGCGGGTTGTGAATGTTTCAGTACAATCCTGATACAATACACCAAGGCGTGTATAAAATTGGTCAAGCATCATCATCGAGACCCAAAAGATTTCGTTTGTAAAAATCCGATATTGAAAACAAGCTTATTGGTTTTCTCGATAAACAGCAGGGTACATATATCAAAGGGATGAAGAGATTATTTGCAATGGATTTATTGGTTGCTACCAAAAATCTTAGAAAATGGTTCTTCTTGCATAACACTGATAAAATTGTTCATTTTATAGTGAATATTAACTTTTTCTCACTCGGCATGGTTGGAATAAATTACCCACCCTATTCGCCAGACCTGTGTTTAAAAAAAAACGTTTCATGACGTGAGACATTTTAATCTCCAAATTTTCCAGCTGTTTTAAACTTTTGGAGCGCTGAAATAAGTGTACTCATGTAAATAAAGATTACTTTGTATGAGTGCAGTATATTTTTTGTGTTACGCGTTAATTTATTGTAACATTCTGCGAGTTAAATTGCCTACTTCCTATATTCCAATTCGCAATATCATATTTTAATTCTTAAAAAAGTAATGATATTAACCAAAAAATTATTTCACTTTATTAGTACAATCTGAATATCATATTAATTCGTTTAATATTTATTCATGGTTCATATTTCTTGCGGGCAACCGCAATTACCGTATTGTGGGTAATGGCAATTTCTTTTTTTCAGGGCCAGTCAAGCGTCCAAGTCGAATAACCAGAGAAGTCTATCCGGAAATTGAACCGGAGAAAGAAGGAAATCTTGCAGACGGTAAGAACACAATCATTTCTTTTGTTCTTTATACGTCTTCAACAAATAGTCGTTTTATTCCATCTCATCTGAAATAATAAAAAACTACTAAATAAATCAATACATATCACTATTTAGATTTATTTGTAATTTTAATATTTAAAACAAATTCATGTTTATAATACTATGTATACAATTATGATTTCCTGAAACCATTTGGAAAAAATTTATTTGATTTATTTATAGTCACGAGGATTATATGCGTTTCATATTTTCAAAGTAGTATACATTCTTTAATAGCTCCATATATTTTTTCAGTTGTTTCGATGCACCACTTGGAATACAAGAATTTCTTATTTTTCTTCTCAGAACTGAAAACGTTTTGGCCAAAATATAAGTTACATTGGGCATACTATTTAAATAGTGACTTCGTGTTCTTCCTTTTTTGTAGTTAAGTTAAGCACAAAATAATGTATTCTTGTTAAAAATTTAATAATAGTTTGCAGTAATGTATTTACTTGACGCCGGTTTTTGGTTTTAACTGCGCTACTACTCGTAAACACGTTTCGAATATTTAAAAAAATAGGTATGATCTTTAAAGTGCATGCATGTGAATTAAAATAAATACGACAAATTACATTTGAGAGTTTTAAGTAGATCGTAGTAGCAATTAAGTGTCCCCTATTACATATCGATTAAATTGATGTAAAAACATCGTGTGATACTTTATTGTATAGACAATATTATGGACCAAAAACAGAATATAATACACACAAGAACTGATTTATGCTCATCATACGTGTATTATCCAGCTAATAGCCAAGTTAATAAAAGAAAGCAGGTTCTCCTTAAATATATCTAAATAATAATAACACAAAGAAATAAAATTATTTTGTAGATTTTAATTGTCGCAGTCAGAAAAATTCGTTATTCCTTTAGTTCTGGGTCTAATATATATTTATGCCTATCTCTAGTTAGTTAACGTGCAGTTTGGTGTCTCAATAGCAATGCTTAGACTTGATACCCGGTATAGGGCCGTCGCCATATTAAAGTGAATGCTTTTATTTTACTAAATCTTTCAAATAATTCTTTATTAAATACTTGCGGCAGTTTATAATCGTACATTACCTTTTTTACTTTACTAACGCTTTTACTACAGATAATTAACTGACAAAGATTACGCAATAGGCAAAAAATTACGTAGAAAATCGCTCATCACTTTGAAACTGTCGGCCGTAGGCTGTAACATGAGTAAAGCAAGAAATAAATTTAATTTCCCATGTGATCGTGGAAAAATCAACAAAGTCAGCTTCCCCCTCCCCCCGAATCACGGCAGTAATAAATACATAGAAGAAGAAGCATCGGATTAAAATAGCCAGTTTTAGATATCAGTGTGGTTTTAATTTCAAAGAGTACAATATAAACATAATTTTAATTATTTAAACGCAACTAAGTGTGCATTTTAAACGTTTCATAGACGTATGTTCGTTAGAAGCGTTAGATAACAAGTTTGTATTAAATTCTATAAACTGGATGTAGATAGGATTCCCATACGTTCCTGTACACCGGGACATGTAGCCAGTTTTGTCAGCTTTGTCCCGGTATCCCAGTTCACCATATAAATGTTGCGGTATGGTGAATCACGAATGCTTGTCTCCCCAAATTCAATGTATTTAGTATTTCAGTTGTTCCGGTGCATTTAAATAAAAAAGCAGAATTTAAAAAGGAAGGTACACCCATTAAGGATAGCTGCTTTGGCTAGACAATGTACTTAAAAATGTTCTTACCAAACGAGAAAATTATCCAGTCGAGAATGACAAAGCCATGCACGATAAATTGTTCTATCTGCAACAAACTGATTACAATTTTGAATGCTGAAATCTATTTGGTAGTTTCACAACGAGCGAAATCGATTATCTTTCGATACTGTTGAAAGTTTTATGTTATGCAAAGAATATTTTAACATGACTCTTCTGAATTTGCCTAGTATGTGAAAAATCAAGCGGAATTATTCAAAGAGTTTTATAAATCTCAAAACTATAGTTGACACGTAAAAGAAAAGTGGCTTTTTTATTTATTAAAAAATATTTTTTGTTAATATATTATTATTTGTCAATGAATTCTGATGAGTATTATTTTTCGTTTGTCTTGTATTTGCGTAATTTAATATAGCGTTATTATTACTGTAACAGTTTATTATATTTTACAGCAAAAAGAAATGTCTAACGTTTTTTTATCATGAAATGGTGAAGAGAATTTTGACAACTGTGTCACGGTGACTAATGCTTCACTTATGGCAACCCTACTTGTAAACCATAATTTTACTAATGAGCCGTTAAAGTGCATCACACGCGCCATTATACAAGACCGTAAGTGGCTGTTTCACTGGAGCAATGTTTGCGTGTTTATTCATTATTAATGCAATTAGTAATTAATAAATTCAAGAAAGCTGTTCATTGCGACATTGCTTTTAAAGGAATAGAACAAATTTTTCGATTCTGCGCTTGGAGGAGGAGAGCAATTTTGAACATACATATTAATTATGGTGTGTTTGTTATACAGGGTTTCTATAAAATGATTCATGCAGCGCGGGCGGCGTTGATTTCTGAATTCTTTGTGCCGCCTTTTTGTAACTGCTGCCAAGCTACAATAAGCACGGCGATCAGCGATCACTCAACACTCAAGATTTTCCAACAATTTACTGTTCTAATTTTCTTTCATAACTAAGAAATAACAATAGTAGGCTTCTGGTAACCTCTGCAGTCTACACCTTTGCACTGTGGAAGCTTTGTGTAGCGCAGCTAACGTTACTACCACATAGTTTGTTAATTTTACCACTGCTAAAAACATCTTTCAGTCCATCATTGTACAATTATTTAACAGGCTTACTGTAGCAACAACCTCACAAATAGGATACATAACCTGTTGAAAATACACTCGCCCACGCGTTTTCTCACATTAAAAGACATCAGATAATGCAACAATTGGCAGATGACAAGTATACGTCAAAGCAATAGTTGTGTTCACTTTCTTGAGAGGCGGCAAACTGGTTTAATCTATAATTTCCATAAGCGCCCTAGATCCATGAATCATTTATAGAACCCTGTATTGCAAGTTGCAAGATCTCACAGAATACATTATCGTTTTACTATGATGCAGCGCATATTAAAGTAAGTTTCGTGATAAACAAACCTGTCTGTGCTTAAAAGCATATACCTACCTAGTTAGTTTTACACATACGTCCACCTTTTGAATCATTTCCTTCTAGCATATAATTATTGTTTCTTCATTAGTATGCATCGTGGGTGATGTGGTATACAACGTTGATGAGGTAGTACCCGCAGAGCAACCATGTCTCAAATGCAGATGTCAACCACCTGGAGTGCAATGCGAAACAACCAGATGCATCAAGCGGCCCGGATGTCGAGCTATACACAAACCAAATCAGTGTTGTCCGGAATACCAATGCGGTAAGTTTTCTTGTAATATATAAATGATAAAAGAAAAGCGTGTAAGTTGGCGGAGTTTATAAAATATGCGTTATTTGAAACTTAAGTTCGTTTCGCATCAATTTCAGTCGCAATGTTTGGCGCAGTAAATCATGTACCGACTGCCATACGTCTCTTAGTTTTAAAAGGGAGAAGGTAATGGTCAATTAAATTGTTTGCTTCTACACCATTGCAACATTCATGATTACGCTCCTGCGCCTCCACCAATATTTTGATGGAACTTTCAGTGTATGTGTGTTTAGGTATACCATGTTCATAATATAAATACCTTCAACAGTCGAGAATCTGTTTTCTACAAATTGTAACATTTATGTATAAGCCAGATTTATGGTCAAGATTTTGATTACACAATTCAAGCGTTATTAGCTTTGACAATTGATTTAGTTTTCTTTTAAACGTCATGCGTTGCTCGCGACGCCAGAAGTATTTAAAATAACACAAATACTGGCGTTCAAACGATCACTGAATTCCCCAATAACATTTAACTATTGAAAACACTTTTCACGACAGATGAAACTGATTTTATGTTGCGGTTATTTCGTCAAATGGCAGTAGGTACTATTCCTAATAATGTAGGATAAACGCCTCAAAGAATAAAAGAAGCTATTTCATAGCAACGATAGCATTATATCAACCATAAAAAAGATACTGTACATAAGCGAAATTGTGTTAATAACTATTGATTTATATTTATTACCGTTTTATTAGTCAAATTACCGGACGTAATAGTTGTTGGAGGTCCTACATAATAAGTTAAATTATGTAACTTTTCCAAGATTACGAAAATTATAAGAAAAGACACTAAGTTTACTGCACACTGGAAACCGGGTATAACTACACCATTTCACAAAAATTGTAGTAAATCATTAGCCACTCTTATCGCCCTATAACACTTCTATTTTCGGCAAAGTATTTGAGTATATAATAATTACTGGTTAACTGCTCTTTTGTACGAAGAATTTAATTTCTTTACTGTCAACATAGCTTTTATCGTGGTCAACCAATGTAATGCCGTTCGTACAGAATGTTTATGAAGCGATTTATAAGGTTTACTAGGTGGATGCTCTGTACACTAACTTAAAATTACGAAACGTCAATGAACTGGATTTAGTAATTATTGTGGATAACAAGTTGTCATTTGAACTTCACACGGACTCCATTGCTAGAAAAATCTACATAAATTTTGGTTTGTTAAATAGTATTAGGAAGGATTTCATCTCTCAAACTTGTCTAATTATACTTGCAACGCGCTGCTAGGAAGTCACTTGGAATATGGAGGTATCATATGAGATCTAAGAAAAATACAAAATCGAATGAATACAAATAAAGTTTGTCAATATGATAAACTTTGAACTTTAAACGTCGCGGTGAACATCTAATCTATTAACAGATTTTACAAAATTATTCACAACTCAAACTAAGTTACAAATTAACCGAAGCCCCTTTAATATTGCATTACAAATTAGTTCAGAATTCTGCTAACTGTGCAAGTATTCTTTCGAGACTTCGAGAGCTGCTTATTTATTTTATTTAGCTCTTTTTACAACAAATTCTTCTTTATATTCTATTCGATGTTCTTGCAACGATTTTATATATATTTACCCATAAAGACATATTTTGTGATGATGTGCACATAAAGCTTGTCATTTTTTATCATTTCATTCGTGTTTTTGTAATTGTGTGAGCTCACGTTTTTTGTTAAACAAACCTGTTGTGCTATCCTTAATTTAAAAAACAATTGAGTCCGTCACCCTTTATGTACGTATTTTTTTATTTTTATACTTTTCTTGGTCTTTTAGCTACAGAAGTAGGATTCGGAAAGTTCAAACCAAATAAATGCTTTAAAATTAATAAGTGACATTGCTTGGATTGTGACTGGAACGGTTTTTAACATCTAATTGAAACCTACAGTCTGAGAAATGGTATCAAATGTGATGGTAACGCAATTAAAACCATTACATTTTAGTTAATTTCAATATTGTTGGTTACTTTATGACATTCATAACATTTTATTTAATACCGTCAAGAACCATTTTCTTCGTTGAACATACTGGACTACTGTAATATATTTAAGCAAGATAGTAGCAGGAGGATATATTGACGCATAATTTGAATTTTTCGTATACTGGACATACAAAAGAGTAAATAACAGCGATTTTCATTTATGACCAAGTCAATATGGTAAATGCTGTAAGTCTAGATAGACGATTTATTCATTTTCGTTTTAGCAGTTAAGTGAGGATTTTTGCGACTAAATAAAATCATATGCTCATGCGTTTTTTAAATCTATATTTTAGGCGCAACCCTCTTAACATATTTCTCGTGAATAAACATGGGTTCATTACGGAAATGACATTTACAACGAATTATATACGATCACACTTTCATATTTATAAGCTGGCTCAGAAGTTTCACCACATCCTTAAAAATTTACTCTCACTTTGTTTATTGAAACAGCATGAATCGCATAAGTACATCATGCGCATACACCTATTGTACGTAGTAGGTTAGTCGTTTCCTACTCCATTATTCAATGTTTTGTTTTCTTTATGCATCATGTTTCACGATTTACAGTGATCTTAATTAAATTTTAATACAATGCAACCTTCACAGCAGCAAAACGGCAACTATATAGAATTTTTYTGTTTTCAGAATGTGAGTACGAAGGAAGAACCTACGATAATGGGGAAAGGCTCCAAACATCTCCGGGAGGAGAATGCAAAGTATGCTACTGCAGAGGTGGTGAGGTCCAGTGCACCGAGGTCTCATGTTACATAAGAACTGACTGTGAAGGCAGGAGCGTTCCTGGACAATGCTGCCCCAGATACGATCATTGCCCACCGAAAGGTATGTAAATCGTATGCAAGTAATAAGTTCTTCTCGTGATATTTGTTTTCCGTAGAACCAAATATTAAAAATTCTCAGGAGATTGCCGACTATTCGCTCAGTTCCAGCACTAACTGGATTAGCACTATAGCAGTGCAGAATTCAACCACTGCGCCGATATACGATTTGCAAGAAAATTATGTAGAAGGAGTTAAAGAAAACGAAGATCATATAGCTGAACGGATAGACGTAGCGCAAACTGAAACAGGCAAACAGGAAGAAACTGATCAGGCTCCTAAAATAACTATACAGGAAATAATCCCAGAAATAAGGGACCACGCCGGTACATCTATTCCACATATAGTTGTAACGGACAGACCAGAAATGTTGGAAGACACTCTAAATTCCACAGGATTTGAAAACGACGTGGCAGCCATTGATTCTGACACAGATTCTAGCGAGATATCGGAAACATTCCATCAACCTCCACCAATCTTAAGAATAGGCGACAAATTATTGTATCTGAAGAAAGACGAACTTGTTTCAGAGAAAGACAGTAGCACCCCTTCCCCGGTAATAACATTAATCGGTGCAGAGGGCTTAGAGAGGGGTTACGAAGATAGCAGCGAGGTTGGAGAACCGCAAAAGAAGAATGCTACTTCAGAGGTGGACGGAGAAGCCCAGCAGTCCACGCATATTCTTTCCCTGGTCAAATTTAATAAACGCACAACCACAGAGGTGCCTATTACCAGTGAAACACCAACAGATTTAAAAGTTGTTCCTCTGGAAAACTCAGATATTGTTAAAAACGAACGAGAAAGAGCAGACGATGCAGGAGGGACCGAAACAGGTACTCTCGCGCCTGAATCAGCTACAGCATCGATTAGTACCGAAGATGTTACAGAAACAGTAACTGAGAGTATAGAAATCAAAACAGAATCTCTGGAAAACGATACTTTAGTGAACAACAACGAGAATTTGACAACCGAAGTTAATATATTGGAAGTCAGTTCTACCACACTTTCCTCTTCAACTGCGGAAGTTAATAAGGATGAGATACTACTAATGGAAGAAAATCCCGCCTATCCGCCTATCCCAGAAATAATGGTACCTGAAATAAAAGACGACCTGACAGATTACACCGAACACGACTTGCACATAAAAAATACTACGGAACAAAGTGCAACCAGTCTATCAACTGAACTTTCTACCGCAACGGAATCTCTACCCGTCATTGCCAAAATTTTACCTACAGTGCTAGAAATCCGAAACAACCACACTATACCTGTAAATATTTCCCACAGCGAGTGGCTTAAAGAGGACACCAAACGCGATAAAAATAATAGTACCCTTGTAAATACGAAGGCAGCTCTTCCTGATGATATACTGCTAGAACCTGTAGCAAGCGACTTCTCAAATATAGAAGAGACAGATATGACGACCAATCCCACCCCTGCCACTACGGATATAAAATTAGACAGAAGTGCTACAACCACAGAAGCAGTTCAAAGTTTACAAGAGACGACCACGATAGCACAGGAAAATACAGAAATAAACAAGTCATTTGGAAGTAACGTAGACAAGAATGCATTTACCCAAAGCCAGGTGCTGCTTCTAGCAGACGAACCTAAACCAGCAGTGATCGATTCAATCAAACCATTCGATGAAAGTAATTCGAGAGAATCCGTTGAAACTGCAGCTGAAGATAGCGGAGAGGCTACCACAAAATCATCAAATCACGCTTCGTTAATGTCAAATGAAAACGCCAGCGTGTTTGTCGAAAACAACGCATCCCCAGAGCAAAGCAATTCGGAATTCATCGAGACGCTTCCAAGAATCGAGAGCCAAAGCATAAGTGATGAGAACAAAAGCGCCGAACAAACAGACGTGACTGAAAACAAACCAGAGGAAACCAGCGAAGTTGAAATGATCGACCCAAACGTCTTGACTAGTAAGTCTGAATCGATTCAAAAATCGTCAACAGCTGAAAATGAAACCAAAACCGTCGAGAAAAGAGAAAATCAACTGGACCAGCAAATCTTTCAAGAGCTTGATGCAGAGTTAAGCGCACCGAGTACTCAGAGGACGCAAACGGAACAAGAGGAAGAAAAAGAGGCGCAGCAAATCTTCAAAGAGCTTCTGGATGAGGTAAACAGTACGCCCAAAGCAGCCACTTCTAAAACTAATATGCCCAAATCTGGAAGAGAAACCGAAGTTTTGCAGAGAGTTAGTGATGCTATTGCCAAGTTTCATTTGAGAGATAGTAAACAATCGCTGGACACCAATATTCTTGGTATTTTGAGAGATTTCTTCAGTTCACAATACAGATCTTATGATGGATGAGATGATGCTTATAGACCCCGTTGACTTGCCAATTATTTGAGTTTATTAGTGTACGAGACAAGCGCGAATGAGTATATGTTGAAGTAATACATATTAAGATTAGCCAGTATTCATAGATTTAATTACAAGATGTAACATAGTGTTACGCTTACAAATGTCTTCTTCATTGACTGCGAAAGGTAAGCAAATCAACTTGCTTTATGAAATAGTGATAATAAGATTAGTGTGAGTATTAGCTACTTTAACTTATTTATTACCTAGTTATAATAGACTTTTGTAGTATGATTGCCACTTTTTTAAATCAGATATTAACTGGTTAGATATTTAAAAATGTGTATAAACAATATTGAGTGTAATAAAATAGTTGAATGTTATACAGTATTTTTAATGTAAACGCATGCCTACCTATACCTGTGGTAACTCCACATCTCCGTATCTGCTGATTTGGTACTCACATGAAAAGTTGACAAATACAAAAGCGAATTGAATTATACGGGTTTATCATAAAGAACGAGTAATATTAGGTACTAGGGGTAGAATTAGGCACGGATAACTCCACTAAGGATACCGAATAAACGATTCGGAGCGTCCATGTTTTTGCCGGCGAATTTTTACGGATTCCCGATAGGTGGCGCCACATGTTAAAAGTATGATTTCTTAATAAGTTAGGCATAATGTTACACAATTTCCTGTTTACTGGTATACATTAGATTTTATTTCAATTTTAAGTAATAAAACTACAAATACCAGCCATTAAGTCAAAAATATAAAACTACCGTATAATAGGAACATGTATCGTAATTTAACAATTAAGAAGCTTATGTTGATGTTTGTCTGCTCTAAGCGACCTCCAATTTTGTCAAATCGAATGTTAAACACCGAATTTAGCCAAACTTAATCTCAAATATTTTCAATAAATGTTCACCTAACCCTATTAAATATTCCGATGTCACATCGTCCTATAGCATGATCATTATATGTGTTTCAAAAAGAGCAAAAAACCTCTAACCATCTTTTTTCTTAAGAGGGCCATTTTTGTAGGACGATTACTGGCAAAGATCGTTATCCTTATGTAGATTTATCCATATTATTAAGTATAAAGTTATATAGACTCTTGAAGATAGCCTTTTAGTTTTATTTTTAGCGATTATTAGTACATATTTGAATCGATTCTATTGAAATTTCACCCAGACTGATGTTCTGAATGGATGAGAAAGCATATTATGTGGTTAAAGAGGTATTTTTATATAAAATGTATTTAAAAAATTAGTAAATTAGTGTTTTCTAGCGACAAGTCATTTTTTTAATCTATGTTAACATCTAGCATTCAGCTGTTTCCACAAATTCTTTTTTCAGGTTTTTACATACGCTTTATGTTCGAGGAATGATCCTAAATGGTTAGTTGTGCGAAATTCCGCATCCAATAAAACTACTTAACGAAACAGCAAAAAAGTATACAAAAGAACATTATCCTAATTTCTGACAACCCAGTATATATGATTTTTTTTTAAGAGCTGCTTGAAAGACTGCGAGAAAATGAAGTAGTTATAATCGCCTCGAAACATATATATACCAGTACGATGGCACCCAAAGAAACGCATTTTCGTCTACATAGTTAATTACTTTCATAATCTAAATATTTGTCAATAATCTAGCAAAATGCTTTAAAAAACTTGCAGTGTGCAATCAAAAATAAGAAGGTAATATAAATTTATTTTTATAATAATAAACATTCAAAATTATAGACTCATAGTATGCAAATTCTTAGAACTGCAGACCGTGAACATGCCTTCATCTAAGAAGATTTTGGTTTGAGTGAATATATGGACAGTAACATATTTACCAAAAGGAGAGAGATCCATATATGCAAAGTATATTTAAAACAAAAGAAGGCGGTAGAAGAAAAGCAGGTCTAGTTGCACGAAAATGCCAAGAGAATAACAATTTCTACAACAATCACTCACCTGTAGTAAGTTTAACAACTATACTTTTATTACTAGTAGAAACGATGGGACATAAAACAATAAAATGTATCAATTGCATTTCTGAATAGTAAGATAGTCAGGATACGTAATACGCAAAGATACCAGAAGGTTTAAAAGATCCGAAAGCAAAAGTTTTGAAGATAAATAAAATACTTTATTAATTAACGTCAGGTCCGAAATGTAAATCTACAAGTTTTAATTGTGAAAAAGCAATATTGTGGTTTTTATTAACAATCGTGTATATCAGCGCCTACAGCAGAGGCTTAACACATCGCAGTATGGAGTGTGGAGTTATTTTATGAAAACATTCTGTGTGGACAATATCAATGCAAGTCGTATGACACATTCGTATGAAAACAGTAAAGACAAAATATAATTTTATTACAGTACATAAAGTACATGGAATCATAGGTAAATGAAGTATTAGGTAAAAGTTTTATTAATATATATTTTAATAATCTAAAATAACACGATATTGTCTTGTGTATTAGGCAGTATTGGCAGCAAATTAAGTAAATAATGTTGCTTTCAGTTAAAAGTTAAAGTTATTTAATAAATTAGTGAGTTTATTTGCGTAACCTGCTAAAAGATAAAAATAAATAAATATAAATAATAGTAAAATAAATAAGCAACTACAAATAAAGAGGTTTGTAAATGAAGTATTATTATTTAATAGTGTAACGCTCAGCCGGCGTATCGTCATGCGGCCACAGCACGTACCGTACCTGCTGCTTGGACGAGCGCTGCGACGAGGACGTGCAGGACCCGCAGTCTCCAAGGAGTTTGAGGTTGTTATTAAATAATAGAATTGGATTGTCAATATTTTAAAAAGCACATAATATTATACTTTCTATTATTAACACGAGTATTATTTGCTTTCATAAACAAATCCTCTAAAGTACGCACGTACTAGCGACGTTATAAAGTGGCGCTCAAACGTGGGGCATCTCCCTACAAAGTTTTGTAACGCGTAGTGTGTGTCGAAAAAACGAAGAGGATTGTGAAAGTCTGATTAGCTACACCAACGTACCGATGCCAAGAGACGAGGAAGAAACACCATCTTGCACAACGGAGGACGCTACGATACCGCCGCAACCGGGGTATTCGCTCAGGCCGCTTCCCTCCAGACAAGAACGGAAACCGGCAGCCGAAACGGACAACCTTGTAGCAATGACCACGGAGCAGCTTCAGCAGCTACTACAATCCATAAAGGCAACCCCCATGACCACCATACAGCCAAATGGGAATTTCTCAACCTGTCAGTCGCGATTTTCGGGCAACAAAGGTGAGTCAGTAGAAGCTTTCATCAATGCAATTTGTATCTTCAAGGAATGCGTCTACATGTCTGACGAAAACGCCCTGAAGGGACTACCTATGCTGTTAGATTCTGTAGCAGCGACGTGGTGGCAAGGAGTTAAAGGTACCATTGCTACGTGGGTTGCCGCGACAGAAGGACTGCGACGTGCATTTGGAGTACACAAGCCCGCATACGTAATTTTTAGAGAATTGTTTTCCTCTGAACAAAAAAACGAACCAACGGATGTGTTCGTCGACAAAGCTAGGGCGCTATTGTCGCATCTACCGGGTGAACCATCGTTACCCGTGAAGCTACAGCTGGACATGATTTATGGATTGCTACATCCCAAGATCAGAAAAAGAGTCGCACGCGAAGACTTTGGAGATTTCGATAGGCTTCGAGAACTCGCCAGAGCAGTGGAGGACAGCTACGCCGAAGAAAAAAGGACACCGATACCAGACGATTTTCCAAGGGTAACGAAAGAACGACCCCGCTGTAAGTATTGTCGCTTCTTAGGACACACGCAGTCAGAGTGTCGTAAATTCGAAAAGGCCCGCGAACCTCATTCACGGAGTTTCGCGCCACGCCCGCGAGAGAATGGAAGAGACCGTGGCGATACCTCGCCAGGTATTTCGTGTTACAAATGCGGTCTACTCGGGTACCTAAGTAACCAGTGTCCGCGTTGCAAGGACTCTAGCGTACGACCGCGAGATACAGACGTTTCGCATGTTAATTTATTATACAACGAGTTACAAGAAGGAAAAATAATGGAGCCGCGAATGAACAGACCGCTGCTGGAAGTGACATGCGAGGGAATCACCGGGTTAGCATGTGTAGACACTGGAGCTCGACAGAGCGTTGCTGGAGAACGACTTCGTCGACATCTCGTAGAGCGTGGTCATCGCGCTATCATCGCTAACATGCGTCTTGTACTAGCAGACGGCGTACCACGAGAAGTCATCACACACAGTTTTAGAACGATCATCGAGATCGCAAACAGGCGTATTCCACTAAGCTTCTTGTCAATACCAGATCACCCTGAAGCAAAAACCTTATTGGGAATAGATTTCATAGCTGCTGCGGACATGATTATAGATGTACCGAGGATGCAATGGCGCTTTTCAGACGAGGGCCAGTTCAAGCGCTTCGCGGAATACCCTGTCAAGGAGGTAAACGCAGAAATCAGTGGAATCGAGGTATTACGCACCGACGAGGGAGCCGCCATTACCAATGCTGAGGATCGTGCTAAGATACAAAAGCTTCTAGCAGATAATCAGGACGTTTTTCGTCCACCTGCAGGGCCGACTCCATACGCCGAGCATCGCATCAAATTGACCAGTGACGAACCAGTGGCAGTACCACCGCATCGGCTTTCACCCACGAAGAGAGAAATTCTCAAGATCAAATTGGAAGAGATGTTAAATGATGGAATAGTAGAAGAGTGCGAATCACCGTACGCCGCACCCGTTGTTTTAGTGCAAAAGAAAACGGGCGATTTTCGAGTGTGCATAGATTACCGTGGATTGAACGCGATTACAGTGCCGGACAGGTATCCGCTCCCTCGAATAGAGGACCTCTTACATTCCGCCGTGCGCACGTCGTTTATGTCAACCCTCGATTTGCGATCGGGATACTGGCAAGTAGCAGTGCGGGAGAGCGATAGAGACAAAACCGCGTTCGTGACGCCTTTCGGTACCTATCGTTTCTTAAGGATGCCTTTCGGTCTTCGTTGTGCCGGTGCAACCTTCCAACGATTAATGGACAAATTCCGCGCGGGATTATCCACTGTTACAATCCTAGTGTACCTTGACGACATTATTGTACTTTCGGACTCATTTGAAAACATTTGTCGGACCTCGCCGCCGTTTTCTTACGACTGAGGCAGTTTCGATTACATGCCAATCGTGATAAATGCATGTTTGCTTGCAACAAAGTTAAATACTTGGGACACCTGATCACACCTAGCGGTATATCTGCGGATCCTGGAAAAGTTGATGCCATAGCAGGTATGAAACCTCCAAGGGATCTGAAACAATTAAGAGGGTTTTTACAGACATGTTCTTGGTTTCGACGCTTTGTACCCGATTTTGCAGCTGTTGCCAAGCCACTAACTGACCTCACGAAAAAGGACATTTCATGGATATGGACCGAGGCTCAAGATGCAGCATTCAAACGCCTCAAAGAAGCTCTGGTCACCGCTCCAATTCTCCGACAAGCTGACCCGACTCTGCCCTACATCCTCCGAACGGATGCCAGTGCTTATGCTATTGGGGCGTGTTTACTCCAGGGGGAGGGACAAGAAGAGCGGCCAGTAGAGTACGCAAGCCGATTACTGACGAAAGCTGAAAGCAACTATTCAACTACTGAGAGAGAAGCCCTCGCTGTAGTATATGCTGTGAAGAAATTTCGAGGCTACGTCGACGGTTGCCCAATAAGAATTGCTACAGACCATCAACCTCTCAGATGGCTAATGTCTTTAAAGGCACCTAGCGGCCGTCTAGCTAGATGGGCTTTAGAATTGCAAGAATATGACCTGCTAATCGAATATACGCCAGGTAGGTGCAATTTTCTGGCCGATATGCTTTCTAGGCCCCCGATCGAGAAAATTGACACCGAAGCTTGCGAGGTAAGCTCAATATCAATAACACTTCCAACGAAATCACCCCACGAGACACGTGAGGAGCAGCAACATGACCCTGAAGTAAAGAAGATTATGGACTGCCTTGAAGACCCCCAAGACGCTGTCGACTTCAAGCGATGGACCGAAAGGGGCTATATAATGCATCAAGGTGTACTGTACAGATATGGTCCAGACAACGATTCCGATGATCCCCAGCTAGTGATTCCACGAGGGCAAATATCCGAGATATTGCGGGAATGCCACGACTCACCTCTCGCTGGACATTATGGTGCGGATCGTACGTTAAGCACTATTGCACGACGATATTATTGGACTACTATGCGACGTGATGTTGCCCAACATGTCCGCAAGTGTTTGGAGTGCAATAGATATAAGCCCAATAATATGAAGCCCGCCGGATTAATCCAAACACCGCCACTATCGCAGAGGTTTGAAGTCATTTCAATAGACTTATTTGGGCCGCTTCCTCGGACTAGTGATGGACTGAAATGGGTTTTTGTTGTGGAAGATGTTGCAACCAAGTGGACAGAATTGTTCGGTCTCTCTGCTGCCACCGCTGTAGCGTGTGCTCGTATCCTCATAGACGAAATAATCCTACGGTACGGAACTCCACGCCGCGTTATCAGCGACAACGCGCTTCAATTCGTGTCAGCAGTTATGCAGCAAGTTGCGAGTGTCCTAGGGTTCCAACAAACACTGATTCCCGTTTATCATCCAGAAGCAAATCTCGCTGAACGAAAAAATCGCGATCTTAAGGTGCGACTAGCTATAATGGTAGAAGAACAGCAGAGCGAATGGGCTAACGCACTCCCCGCGATAAGATTCGCAATGAACACAGCCAAGAACAGCAGCACCGGATTTTCTCCCGCTATGTTATGCTTCGGACGTGAAATTAGATCGCCGGGAGAAGTACAACGCGATTTAAGAACCATCGTCGAAAACGAACGTTTCGCAACTGAAATCACACCGTATTTGAGATTAATCGCGACAAATATGCAATGTGCAAAAGAAAACCATGAATTAGCACAAGACCGTGCTAAACGCTACGGTGACCTACGCCGTAGCCGTGCTGAAGTGTTTACAGTTGGAGATAAGGTTTGGGTCGAGAGCCATCCCATTAGCGACGCTACCAAGGGTTTCTCGGCTAAGTTAGCACCAAAGCGTGACGGACCCTATGTTATCGCAAGTCAGCTAACTCCGTCTACGTACCGCATCGCTTCAGTTCAACACCCAAGAGACATCGTAGGGCATTATCACTCGTCAGCTTTACGAAAATGTCATCTGAGTGATCAGCAAGCCGATGTCTTACTCCCAGTTCATCCACTGCGTCGTACAGGAAGACCTAAAGGTTCAATTACGAAGAATGGTCCATACAATATGACGACACATGACAGAAACTAGGAGATCATCGCGCAATACTTAAATCACTAATTTTCTTTCTTTCATTTAGTTAGTTCAGTTGGTTCCCGCACGAGACGTTCGCGGCAACCAAAGGGGGAGTCTGTAACGCTCAGCCGGCGTATCGTCATGCGGCCACCGCACGTACCGTACCTGCTGCTTGGACGAGCGCTGCGACGAGGACGTGCAGGACCCGCAGTCTCCAAGGAGTTTGAGGTTGTTATTAAATAATAGAATTGGATTGTCAATATTTTAAAAAGCACATAATATTATACTTTCTATTATTAACACGAGTATTATTTGCTTTCATAAACAAATCCTCTAAAGTACGCACGTACTAGCGACGTTATAATAGAGCCTATACTAGCTTCATGGAACTAAGAAATATAGAAATGCATTAAGTATTCGGGTTCACAGCAAGGGTTATTTACAATGTTTAAATTTCTGCACCTTTTTCGTTTACTTAGTCTTATTTCAATAGCCGCCACAAAAGGTGCAGCTATGTAAATAATGTAAATAACCCTTTCTGTGAACCCCAACAATACTTGTTACATTTCCAGACGGGGAGTTACAGTGAATATTTCTTAGTTAAGCTAGTTTATACTAGCTTATGCGGATACTCAAGAGATACCAGAAATGAATTACGCTATTAATAGAAATATAGTACTTATAAAACAATATGCTTACGGTTACAACTCAAGGGCAGGTTTAAAATGCTCTCCATTAATATGAATGCATCTTCCAAACCTCCACATTCCCCAGGGAGTTTGCTGCTATAATCATACTTTATCATCATTCACTTGTGCTGTTAACATTTTTTAGCATCACTATAGAAACAGGTGTATAGGTTTTATTAAGTCAGGGCCACATATATATGGGACTTAGTATTAGGAATATTATGTGCTAAAGAATATGCGCGCATCCCTGCCCATCGTTAGGTTATCTTTAACTACTTAGCACACATATTGTTTATAAGCTACTCATCTTCTTGTCTTCATTTACAATAAACTGATAAAAAGGGCTGCAGTTAGTTGTTCCAGTAGTATTCTGTGCTCTGTACAATACAGTCCAATAGTTGCAGATATTTGGCTATTATCTGTTTATCGGTCGTTTCCAATACTACATTTAGCAGTTGCCCTCCTGGTGCATAGTAGGCACTACAGACTGACCGTAAACACCTCCTGATAGAGAATTATCTTGAAACGCACGTAATATACTATGAATGTTAACCACACGTAGCTAAAAAATGCGTCAACGCACTTTAAGAACAGAATAGGAAGACCTATAGCTGGCGCTTCTGCTGAAAAGCAAGTGAAGAAACTTATACGGCTGCGGAACCATCAAGAGTAAGAGTAAGCAATAGCCAAGAAATTAAATAAACTATAATCCATCACATACAGCAAATGTCGTGTAGGACTGTTTAAGGACGATTCTGGGTGCTTGAGCACTAGAGTACTAAAAAGGGTTTAGACATCTTTTTTTTATTTTGTTTTTCCATATATCAATTAGACCAACGGTAAGTCATACTTATGGGCTAGGTAAAATATGCCAAAAGAATCCAAACGAATGCAAGTACTATTTCTGTAGTAACGAACAATTTAGACAAATGTAAATACTTCTTTTTATATTACATGAATTTGGTCGCAACTAGATCGAGCTGCATCAGCTGTGAAGTAGTATCTGGATACAATCATATATTGATTAAGAAAGATGCCCCACCAACGTACACCATAATTTGTTAGCTTTTAGATCCTGATTATAAAGGGCCACAGCGGTTGGTTCTTAACATCACTCTGACTGTTCATCATGTCGTTTGCTAGTTGCTTACTCTTCTAATTTGTCCGTGCTTAGAAAAGAATAAGAAACAAACTCCGTAAGATACGTTAGGGTGTTGTTACGAGCTAACGCAGACATACGTTTAACAGGTCCAGCCAGGCAGAGATGTGCTTGCCTAGACTGAGGCTTGGTCTAGTGTTGTAGGTAGGCAATTTAGAGAATTTTAAGTTTTGTACATATTGCTATTTACATATTTACAATAAAGCAACTTTAATTTTATTGCGCGTTTTTTGTAACCGCACCCTACCCCTCATAATATTTTGGTGGGTAGCAGGGTGGCTTATGTATGGCAGTAAACTAATAAGTGAACAGGTGAGATTGTTCCAGCTGCCCACACTCCGTATGCTGATACCGGGCGGGTGGGACATGGTACAAAACGTTTGGGATATAGCATCGTGCGGTTTGGACATTTTTTCGCCTTCTTTAGTGAGGATCATACACTACGGTTCTGTGGCAATGCGGTCGCAACTACTTGATTTGGATGAACAAGCAACTTTTATTTCACTTACTGATCATAATCTTAATTTAGTAGGGGTACATGCTGCTCCAATATCAGCAAATATGATTTTTTTAATAGTTGAACAAGTCGATGGGTACCTATTACTGCAAACTCCTTTAAAAATAACATTGAAATGTACATGTGACACGTGACACACGGTGGCCGACTAAAATAAAGGCAGTTCACGCCTTCAAACTACAATTTATGGAATTCTTAAATTTACTTGAAACGCAAAGTGTGTCAGAGACAAGTACTAGTGATACAGTCGTACAATCAACGACATTATTAAAAGTGCTAAAAAATTTGAGTTTATGGTATACTTACCATTCTAAGAACAAATTTTATTTTATTTTTTCATATTTATTTGAATTTTCAACATAAACAAAACGATGTCGTTAGAGGAGCTGGTATGATTAAGGGATTTATCACCTTACAGAGTATACTTTTTTGTGCATTTAATCGAAAATTGTAAATTACAGGCGGAAAAGGCAGAAATACTAACAGATTTTCCAGAAATGCGTAGACGAAAAACGCCAAGGTCGCAAAAATTTCTATTATTGATTCTAGTAGGCAATTAAAAGTTCTGTTGGAAGTTATAGATTCTATTATATTGCAAATGGAAGAATGATTTGTTTCACTAACAGTGTAGCAGAACCTTTAATTGTTGCTAGGTAATTCGTTTTTTCTTTCTTGAGTTTACGCAAAAAAGGGACTTGCCACGGGCGATGGGAATCCTTAGCTACGGTTCTAAAAACCAGAGCTGTTTGCTTTATTTCTTCACAAATATGCCAGCTACAAGTTACTACTACTATATTCATTATTTTTATTGAAAATTTATTTTCCAGGTATATATTGTTAAATTAATAGATTCTCTGACTTTAAGTGTTTCGATGTTGTTGAAATGTAGTCATCATAATCTTTATGCATCTGCTTATTGCAAATGCGGAATGATCAGAAAATGACTCACATGAGGACTTTTACTAAATAAATTTACTGTTACCTTTTAGAGATCGTACACGTTACATATAAAACACTGTTTTTCAGAATCCATTAAATTAAAGTAAAAGCACCGGTTCTGTTCTATTTTTTGTTCCCAAAAAAATAAGGTTTTTTGTTTCTGCTTTCCTTACTTTAATGTATTTATTTCTCGCTATTAATAAAGAAAGAATAACGGCAACTAAAGCAGAAACTGGAGAGTATGGTGTTGCGTTTGTCCATATTTTTTTAAACATGTATCGAAACAAAGTAAGCCAATATTTTCTTTCTAGTTTTCGTTTCGGTTTCCGTTCAAAGCCCACTGAAATTGTATTAAATTTTCACAAAGATTCGCCTGTCCCCAGAAATATAAAACCGTTTCGAAGACGGTATCACGTTTTCAGCGCTTTCGTACTGCAGCCTTGCAACATTTTGGAAATATATAAAAATATTTGTATTAATACGTGCAATTTAGCGTAGGTATAGCCATTAAAACACGTAAAACTTGAAACACATTAGAACTAAGTCACTAACGTCAAAGATACAATATTAACACCACAACCAAAATCTTCAACTGGCTAAAGCCAAATTTTGACTTTCGGCTACTCTAAGCGTATTAAGCGATTACTTGGACTACCCGAACTCCTAATTAATTTTAAACAGCGTGTTATCAGTTACAGAGAATTACTGTCTCTAAACAATAAAACTTCATTAGGCTACATGTTCGCTAAAACACACTTGAAGTATGGTCCTATAAATCTGTAAGGTACATTACTTTCATGGTGTAACAGAAACAAAAACCGGAACGACGACAGTGAGAAACCTCTTCCTTAAAAGGCATGGAGAACCAGACGTTGTAGGTCGCTTAAGAATGCTCGTGTTCTTGCCACTGCAAGGTACATTCATGTGGAATGCACATCGATTTCGTAAAAGATATTCCTATTAAAAGAAGAGTTACTGTCATGATCACAGTAGTAGTCACCACGCTCTTGCTCAGATTGAACTTGACACTTAACAATTTTTAGAGCCAATTTTCATTACCCATGAATTCTAATTGATTTGGTTATAAAAGTGAAAGTAATTAAAGAAATATAAGGTACTTCCTAGAATACTTAATAAATGATTCACGCCACAAATAGGAAACACATACTAAATGAACGGTTAAAACACAAAAAAAATATACTTAACTTTCAAGCTATACTGTTCTCAGTTCTGTCAGTTATTAGTTTTTAGCAGAGGTGTCATTTTACCTTGAACTGTAATGTCAAACTTTTCATGCTTTTGGTTTTTCTGTTCCTCTTGTTTACTTATTGAGGAAGATTGCACACTGAATCTTATTTCAACAGAAGTCCGAAGACCTCCATCTTCCTGTCGTTTCAGCCAAGAAAGGTACTCGCCGTTAACAATGGTTAAAATGAGTGGTCCGTGTAATCAGCAGCATTTTTCAATTTTAAATATTCACCCATTTTTGATGGCTAATTTCTAATTGCACCTTTCCTAATAATTGATTTGTTCGTTTTCTATTGCAATAATTTGAAAGAACAAACTATAAGTATTTGTGATATAAGCTTAACTACTTGTGTGTAGGTTATTATATTGCAACAATCAGGTTGCTGCTCGGGGACGAGGCATCACTGAACTATTCGCAGTTTACTTGCCTGCGCATTCCTCGTATCCCCAATATCATAACGCCAAGTACGACGATCGTGTTGAGAAATTTATAAAGCTTTTCTTTGATTGTATACGGTCGCATGTGCTTTAAATGATGACGTTGCATTTGTATCACTATATGTCATGTATTAATCAAAGCACCAAAATGGGTCTGAATTCAGAAAGGGAACTAAAAACATTTAAATATAAGAATATAAACAGAAGAGAAAATAGTTCACAAAAATTCAAAACTGAATGAAAAAGCAATTCTGTTTTAAAGGCTGGCTAAAATCTGTTAAAGGTAAAGTATTAACATATAGCAAGTTTTATACTTTAAAGCTTATTAATTAAAAAAAATCCATTCAGGCAAAATTATAAGGAGCTATAACCGTTTTAAAAAATCATAGCAAGGGAGTTAAACATTAAAACGCACAAACATTGTCGAAAGCTAACCAAAATAACTACTATATTAGCTGAAATTAAGTGTTTGGGGCAGAAATAAAGATTACTGCCTTTTGAGTTCAACTGTTTATTAATAAAACTTGTGTTGTCTTCTCAAAATAAACGTATTACAGGTTCAGTTGTTTTATTTTTATTTTGAAAAGAAATATTTGTAACATAATTTTCAAGAAAAAAATCAATAATTTTGGCCATAATTCATTCATCGATGTGTAGCGTCACTACGTATGAATTTTAAATGCCTATTTCGCAAGTTGATATATTAAAGATCAATGTAGTATTTTTAATTGCTTGAAATCAAATTACTCGTTCATTTAATTCAAATTTTTGGTAAATCTAGTCCAGCCTTCTAAATTTCACTAAACATCCTAAGACAGACTGATTCTCAGCCAATTCACTGGTGACCCGTATAAAGACATAAAAACTTTCGCAATGCAATTACCGCTGCCGACAATGCATTAAAAGTATGTAACATTTAACAAGTTCTGTATAAAAATTACGCAAATGCCCAGTAGCGTAGTCGCGACTTTTTAAAATAAATACAATAAGACAGGAACTGTATGTTACTTAGTACTTCCATATGCAACTTGTTATACGAACAGCTAGGAGATATATAGACATTATTAAATAAATATGAAAAGTCCCTCTGCCGCTGATTTTTTTTCTTTAGAATTAGTCGATCTCTACACGATACGCCAATGAAAGCGTCGTCCTCTTAACTTCGTATCATGCCCGAAAAATACAATAGTGCAAGCCGGTATGCAAAGCTTACTTCATCTGTAATTAAGGAGGCGACAAAGAAACATTTCTGCATTGGCGTATAGCACTTTCACCGATCTTAATGTGTTAAATAAAAGATTAATTAATGTGACAATAGACCTCAGTGCAGTAATAAACTATGAAGGAACATCATTAAAGAAGGTGTTTCAAAGCAGTGAACAATGTAAATAATATGAAATGTACCTACTTACTATAGCTTTATAATACTTATACACATTTTCTTATTCACCTTATAAGATACATGTAAGATACAGCCAAATGAATAATAATAAAAACAAAATAATAGCATATTGATTCGGCCCCTGAGGAAATAATGCTACGCTTGAACCAATTATCTGCCGATTCAACCCCAGGTCCTGAAAATATGTCACCTTTCTACTTAAGAAATGGTCGTCAGGCCTTGCCTATCCTTTATCAAACATTTTTTTGTTCTTCTTTCGCCTCATTTACTCTGCCCAATGATTGGCTCGCCACAAACGTCACACCTATCTTTGAAAAGGGTAACAAGTTGGATGCTAGTAACTATCTCCCATTAGTCTTGTAAGCGTTGTGTTTAAGGTAATGGAGAAAATTATTGCGTCAAAATTGATGTATTTCCTATTGACAAACAACATAATTCCGCTTACTCAGCATGGGTTCGTTCCTGGCCGATCAGTAGTGACCAACATGATATCCTCTCTCAATGACTGGACATTGCATTTGGATCAGGGACATCCAAATGATGTAATATATCTCGATTTCGCCAAAACATTTGATAAGATGCCCCATATATAGATGACTTGCTGTGAAGTTGGCTGGGGGTGCAAATCAAGACGTTACCCTATTTTGAGCGGCGTGCCTCAAGGATCCATCCTGGGGCCAATCTTATTTATTAGTTACTCGTCGGACCTACAGCATGACATTCAGAGCAGTATTTCCATGTACGCAGATGACACCAAATAGTACAGCAACCCTTTCTCTTGCCTCCTACGGTACGACCAGGATCGCATTGCATCGTGGTGTAGCACTTTGGCTAATAAATATTGTAAAGTGCTCTATTATACACATGGGAAATTAAATGCGTACACTAATTATACCATAAATGGGCTGCCGCTGGTCTCTGTTTGAGCAGACATCAGGCAGACGGATCTTGGTTTTACTGTCACCAGTAATCTTTTCTGGTCTCCCCATTGCCTGAAAACTACAAGAAAGGCTAACCCTGCTTTATACATTTTAAGAAGACCCCGGTATTGATCAAGGACCGCAAGTGCACGGAGAAGATTCAACTTGCTGGCCCTGGGGTTTTTCTTTGCTGCCCCATGAGATGCGGTTAAAAAGAATGAGCATTGATCTTCTCCCCGTGAGACGAGAGAGAACAGCACTGATTCAGTTATTTAGAATAACTCACGGGCTCTTCCATAACGCTTCAGCTCACAGTATCGTCGCACTCAGCACTGATGCTCGCCTACGTGGTCACCCGTTTAAATTAAAGAAGGAAAACTCATCGGCAGCATTTTATCTCAAACCGCTGTTTCGACTTCTGGAACTCTTCTAGAAGATATGGTGTGTGCTTCTTTCGCTGTTTCCTTTAAACACCGCTTGGATCGGTTGCGGGCGTCGGAGTGAAGTTTGTATGCGGTTCGTGCGCGTCTGCGGTCTGCTGTTTTTGTAGGTTTCTATCCCGAAATAATTTTTTATAAATCCTTTTTAATTAAAAGGATTTATAAATGCACATGCCTATCTTTCTTCTAATTTCAAAGAATGTTAAAGCATATAGTTTTAATCATAAGGTGACACCTTCTTTTACTTATTAAATTTAAAGTTATACAATTAACGGCGAGATTTTAACGAATTTACAACCGCCGGCTGTTAAAAAAGTTATAAACCTTTGTAATTAGATAGATACCTACATATATGTATCCTTCTAATATGTTGTCAAAAACGTCAATATATAATATGTGCATTGTATTCTTTTTGACAGGGATCTCTCAGTAGTGTTATAAGGGACATTATAATCTAACACTTGTATAAGATTGCTATAACAACTTTCTTTAAAGTAAGACGCATCTTTACAATCTAATAGTAATTAATCAAGCGGAGATCTCAAATATTTTTCTGCTTGCACTATGCAATAAATTCAAAACGCCAGAGTGCTGCGGTTGAAATAGCTCCATAATATACTTATATGTGGAGATAAATAAATACCTTATTAAAGGCGGGAAAATCGCAGGCAATTGCTAATCAAGGTTATGCTGAAAATAACAAGAAAAGAAGGAACAGGTTTTCAAATATTACGTAATTTTGAAACGGATATGAAAACTGGAAGAGATCAAGAACCATCCAAATATAACTTAATATATCATCTTTCTACAGGCTTTTAATCAAGTGTTTAGTTAAAAATTAAAATGGTAAACATGGACTTACGTAATATGGAAATGAGATTAGATACGAACTATTGCATGAAGTGCGTGGAATACACGATACACTACAATATTTTAGATATTTATTAACAACAGAAAATATAACAAAAACAACTTTTGAAGCAAATGTGGGTGAGTAGCTTTCATTAAGAAATGGTTAAACTAACGCCTATACATTCTTATAAGAAACAAAATGAGTTCAAAAGTTTAACAAAAACATTTTGACAGCGTCATTTCAAAAATTGCACAACACTGAAGAATTCTATTATATATACTGCAGTGTGAAAATATGCCACAAGTAAAAGTAAAAGAATACTTAAAATTAATTTGTCGAATTAACTGTACAATGTGGCATAGTAATACTCGCGATGAAATATCGTTTACATAAAACAGAGCCAAGCCCTGTATGCTGAATTAATATGATTATATTGCGCTAGTAACACCATATACGGGCAAGAGCCACGCCTTTTAAAAAGTATCCGCGTTTCAGGCAATTTCAGGTTATTTAGTTGAGCAATTTTCCTTTAACTTTTTTATTTCAATATAATATACATATATCTGGAAATGCTTTCTAAAACTTGGAAATAGTGGCACTAATTTTAATTTTTGTGGTATTCCATTTGGTAAAACTTTTGTGTTGACTATAAAGTAGTTTTTTCGTGTAGTAACTATACCAATCAAAACCCCGTAAATAGTAATTATATAATGATGATATTTCTATGCATTTCAAGAAGATTTCTTAGGTTAGTACTTCATAACTGACATTCTATAATTTTTCATTTGAGTTACACCCCCTTTCGAAGCTGGTGTCCAGTAAACCGCAAATTTTCAGAGATGACAAATTCCAATGCGCGTCAACATTTTTAAAAAGAATCGTTTGAGCTCGTCATCACGAAACCTTTTTTATAATTCAAATTGATAAAATTTAAAATTCATAAATTCAAAGCTGCCTGAAATATTTTGCCGCATATTCGTACTAATTTACCCTTAAATTAATTTTAATTTCCTGGTTTTATAAGTACAAGTACAAGTACAAGTACAGTTTTATATATCTCTGTTGGCTCCGAACCTCGTGAACGCATTACATAATCTGGTTAATCTTACCCCTTACCGATATCAGGTATACTGAAGATTAGATTCTTTACATCGTTATCATTACAAATTCACTCTAATTGTAATAATGCTCTGGATTCAAGACAAACGTCCCAAAGATAAACACGAATTAAGAGGTTTCCTTAGAATATTGAGATTTGTGGAAGAATTCGCAAAAGCTGCAGTTCTATTACACTAATTTACAGAACCTAGAACGTCTCATGCATGGAAACAGGTCCTTGAGGAAGCTTTTAGGAAATTGATGTCAGCGTTATGCAGTACCCCGATCTTGGCATACTCCCGACGGTACGGAAAATGCATTTTGGATACGGATGCAAGTAAAGTCGGCATAGGAGCTGTGCTGTTGCAGATGCAAGACAGCGAAGAAAAGGTGACAGAGTATTACAGCAAAATATACTGGAACAACTGCGTTACAAGGAAAGAAGTAAAGTCCATAGACCATTTCCATATGGACGCGAATTCCTCATAAGGACTGATCATGCTGCATTATCCTGGCTTTTACGACTGAAGAATCCAACGCTAGATGTTTGGAGAAACTGCAGCGGTATGATTTCAAGATACAGCATCTTCATGGAAGGCATCGTAACAACGCTGATGCTTTATCTATAAGATCGTGTAGAGAATGTAAACACTGCAAGAGGGTGGATAAGCGCGAGGGCACCGTCGATGTAAGGGTAGTCACCGACGAGCAACGCTAGGAATAGACATCTGAGAACGTCAGCAACGCTCAGCAAGAGAACAGGGATATTGGCTTTCTACTTAAGTGAAAAGAAGATAACATACCACGACCTGGATGCCATGTGGGTCCAGTGGGAATCTGTGCTAAGTAGAGAACGGCCTGCTGAAACGAGTGTGGGAAAACGCCGATGGGAAGCAAGTCACCGTGCAGTTAGTAGTGCCCAAGGAATATGTACCGCGGGTGTCGGAAGAGGTGCATTGGGGAGCATCGGGTGCCCACCTGGGAGTAAACAAGAATTTGTTAAAAGTTTGCGAACAATTCTATTGAGTATGTAGCGGTTAGCCCTTCGCACAGCTGGTCTGGAAATTCCAACCTCGGGAAAACCAGCCTTCCGATTCGTCATTTTATGGAAGCAATAAATGCGGTTCTGCAGCCAAAGACGCTGACGTCACAGGCATCCGGTAAGGCCCAGGTACCCGGCAAATCCAGCAACCAGCAAGTACGCTCTGGACCGTCGACACGATAACATACATCATATTCGAATATATTTCGCGTAAAATAGTAATAAACTGTTGTTGTTTGCATGCGTCTTTCATTCATACACACGCACGCTAAAAAATGTAGAAAATTGCCGCCGTAAATGTGCAACCTGCGCAGTTACCAAGGGTCCAACAACACGACTAAGAGGAGAGATGAAACAGTATAACGTAGGGACATCCTTTGAGATGACTGCTATCGAAGTCGCCGGACCATTTCTCACCACAACAGACAACAGTAAGTACATTCTTGTTATGATAGATTATTTCAGCAAGAGGTCAGAAGCCTATGAAATACCGAACCAGGAAAACTTGACGGTGGCACGAGTGCTTGTCGACTTCCTTAGAGAAACACTACTGGTGACTCGTGGATTGGTGCGACAGAAAATCTATATTGCAAGTGATCATGCAAAAGCTCGCTATGGTGCAAGGGCCTATTACTATTACAGACAGTGACATGTTGTTTTCCGGGCTGGTTCCCACGTTGGTTATTAGAAGTAGCTCTGAAACAGTTTCAGAGCTACTTCTGAGGAAGACACCTACATGAGTGTCGAAACGTCAAGGTCTAATAACCAACGTGGGAACCAGCCCGGAAAACAACATGTCATCGACAATAACCACGAGAGCCTTCAAACCAAAACAATTACAGACAGTTTAATTTGGCTTTCGCCAAGGTTGTCGCCATCCTGGGAAGGATCTTATAAAGTAGTTAAAGGAATTAACGAAGTAGTCTACAGAATTCACCAGAGCCCAAGATCAAGGATCGTTTAAGCGAGTACACGTAGATCCCGAGGAATGGAACTGAACAGGACCATCAGTTTTTAAGGAGGGGGTAGCGCTGTATGCCATAAAGCCACTAGATAGATAAATACTACAATTGTCCGCCATTTTAGCAGCGGTAAATTTTAATGTTTATGTAGAAGACGAGATCAAACCTATTTGGTTTCTATGGTTTTGGTTTTATCCGCCATTTTAGTACAAAAATATGGACAATGAATGCGGTACTGTAATGTATTTAGTGACTGTAAGATTCACTACAGTCCCTAGATAGATAAAGTACCTACCGCAATTGTCCGCCATTTTAGTGCAAAATATTAGAAAAATGATAATGATAATGACAATGATTATTCGTGATAGCCTGTAGAAACATTTACACACGTCCAAGGAATATATAACATACAATAATAATAAACACAATAATAGTAAACAGTACGAAATGTATAACATGTACGACATATCTGCTACATAGTACAGTTTAAAAACTCGGTGATGTTATAGAACGCGCCTTCCACTAATAATGTCTTAATCTGCTTTTTGAATTTTTTTTAATCTAAAGATTTTATCTTAGTTGGAAGTTTGTTAAATAATTTAGGGCCATAGAAATTTATACCCGTCCTTGACCTCTGTATTCGGTGAAAACCTGGGTATAAGTCATTCTCTGAGTCTAGTTTCGTATACATGAATATGTAGTATTTCCGAGTTTTGCTTAATGTACAGTAAATATATATATATATATATATATATATATATATATATATATATATATATATATATATAGCTAAAGTTAATATGCCTAAATCTTTAAAAGCTTCTCTGCAGTTATCTCTGTACCCAATTCCCGAAATTATTCTAACCGCTCTCCGCTGGAGGGCGAACACCCTGCTTGCATCCAAAGCGTGCCCCCATATCAGCAAAGCGTAATTTACATGAGACTGTATCAACGCGTGGAATGCCATCCCCATTACCTGTCTAGAAATAATCTCTGACAGTCTTTGGAGTACATAAATATTGGTTGCGATTTTCTTGCACAAATGTGAGATGTGTCTTCCAACTAAGCTTTGGGTCCAGATACACCCCAAGAAACCTGACATCGGTGTTGTTAGCTATCGGTATCTACCGCAGGCCAAATATCATCGCTTGAGTCTTGGTTTCATTTAGACGCAACTTGTTTGCCATATGCCACTTCTTTGCTCTTGACTGTGCGTTCCCAAGACTCTCCAGAACAACATTCAAATTGCTGGCTTTATCTGTAATTGTCGTGTCGTCTGCATAAACAATAAGTTTATCATCAATCATGTCATTTGTAAAGATTATGAAAAGGACTGGACCTAATACAGATCCTTGAGGCACGCCTACATTATAAAGGTGGGAGAGGGAACCAAACCAATCAAATTTAACATTAAAGATTATAAAAGTGCCAGATATAAAGTTCTGATGCATAAAATGCGATGCCAATTACCTGGGGAAAGGTCAAACAACACTGCATCAGAGCCTGATATCTGCCAGTTCTCTAATTGTTAAGGTCAGGTTTGATAGCTTGATAGTGCGAGTAAGACCTAACAATATGGAATTTGAACGAGACTAGTGTTTTCCTAGACCCATCAAAAACAAAAATTGTTGTAACTAAAAATGTTACTTGCAAAAGAATAACTAGTAAACCTGGGAAGGAAAACATCACAGTGTTGATGGCATGCAGTGTAATGGATAGCAAAATTGTACCTTTAATTATTTTCAAAGAAACAAACATATGGATGCAACTGCAAGCAGCGGAAGGAACTGAATTCCCTGACTATCATTATGCCGACACTGCACGTGGGTGGTTGGAGAATGAGGTTTTTGAAAGAAGTTTTGTAAGTGCAATTGGTAAAGACTGGTTCTATTGTTCTACAATGGAAATTCAACACACATCAGCATTCAGTTAATTGAAAAGGCGAATGCAGCAGTGGTAAGAATAATAAAATCGCCGCCATATAGCGACCACATACTTCAGCTGTTAGACCTCAGTGTTTTCAAACCATTAAGATGCTAATGGGATGCAGCTTTGGTGAAATGGCAACATCAGCACGTATGTTTTTGCAAATTATTGGTCAAATTTGGAAGTCAACGGCTTTAGAAAAGGAGGAATATAAATATTTTGCCGAGATGTAATTCCAGGACAAATGTGCGACCCCACTTTACTACCAAAATTAAGAGTCAAAGAGTGCAACCAGGTGAGAAAGCGTCTCTAAAAAGGTGGAAGAAGCAGCTAATTACCCAGTTATGATTATGCAAGATGCTTTGACTGAATATATTGATTTTAACAATCCACACCTACGCATGTCAACAAATTATACTGATTCTAATGAGGCAGTAGAGCCCATAATGCCTGCACATTTAGACGAAGCAAATTTGGAAATAATAAATCCTGTCCCGAGGACTTCAAAGTCCGCAGACCCTATTATACTATCGGCAGGTAATGAAACACCGCGGACAAGTACATCTCCTACTTCTTTCGAATATCTGCTTTTGTCTTCACTTGAAAAAATACCACAGTGACAAAAAGAAAGGTTTCTCGTGGTGCAGAAGCTATAATTTCTGAAGAAGTGAAATTAAGACCTAACCTTACAGAAATAAAAGAGGCCTACAAACGGGGTAGAAAACCAATACAAAAAGGTAAGCAATGTATATACAAATAAAAACGTTTATACTTAATGAACTTGCTATTTTAGGCAACTCTACATTACTAGAAGAAAAGAACGACTAAGTCAATATTGGGCACGTGAGTCGAAGGTCAAGAACATAACGATACATGTAGTTCATCTACTAATATCAATAACCTGTGTTCGATTGGTCTTTGTCAGTTTGAATATTATAAGAGGTAGACATTGGATTTGCTGTCATATGTAATAGGTGGATGTTTGTAGTGTGTAATAAGAAATCCAAAAATGTACGGTACGAATGTGACCGTTGTGTCGACGAATAAAATTATAATTAAATATGTTTACTTGTGTACTTTCACAAATTTTAATTTTCAAGTTCTATTCTTTTATCAAATATGGTTTTCATTAGTACTTCGTTTATAATTGTCATTAATCTTTATTTATTGTTTTTTTACTTTTTTATACTCGTGAATGTATTTACATTTAAATTTATTTTGTTCTGTGATGCTATGCTGTGTGTGCTCTTGAGCCAACAGTCCTCCTTCACGCTCTTGCCCACATTATTCCATACACAGACGAGCATCTGAAATAAAAGCCTAGTCTGCACTTATCCCTTTTTACCGGGAAAATACGCAATAGTTACCGCAGTTTTACATAAATTATTCATAAAAAATGATAACAATGCATCAACTGCAGTAGAACATCTTAAAATCGATACGGTAACTTGCACATATGTATATGTGGTTAAAGTTACCTGTTTTAATTACATTAATTCTTATACCTCTTCAAAGCGCAGTTTGCAAAATTCTAGTACGCGCTTACCCAATTCACCTTGTACATTTCGTAAATTAAAACAAATTTTTCGAGGAAAGAAAACAAGATCGTCAGGATGAACTCATATATTTCATTTATACTGAAGCGACGCTTAGTATACGTTACATCGATCTTTTTTAGAATTTCCATGCCCGCGTACATATAAAGGAAGTCGAAGAAACATAACACTATATAGTCCAGGAATATTAGTCAAGGGCAAGTATCTCGGAATGAGATAAACTTGTATAAACCTTTATTTAGGCACCCTAAAACTTGTCTCAAAACCTACTTATCGTAGGATGTCCGCGACTACAGATATTCCAAGGTCAAAGGACAAAAAATCAATATTTTTTTACACATTTATTCAAACATCTCGTTTCCTATGGGTTTTAAGCTATTTATTATAAATATTGTAGAGGATTAAATTCCTTACACCTTTTGTTTAAACATTTTTTTTTATATCTTGAACCATTTTCAAGATAAAGGGCAGAGCGCGCGCAGTGTTTATATTATAAATAAAACTTTTGTAAAAACACTCGAGAAACTTCCGAATTGGGATCAAATTGCTGCATCATTTGAAGAAGCCCGGTTCAATCATTATTTGAAAATGCAGTGCGAGCCTTGTTGGCAATCTATAATGCTCCAAAATCTGAGGACTGTATCGATCGTCTTTACTGTGCACAGTTCATCAAGTTAACAAAAGTGAATAAACCTGTACAATTATCAAATCTTCCACCAATGAGTGCAGCAGCTCACCAACATTTCAACCGTTATTATCAAGTTCAGACTTGGTTAGGGCATCATCTAGAGACCTTGAATTGGGGTTGGATAATGCTTGATGAATTCCTGGAACCTGTTATGACAATGAATCCGCCAGCGGATGAATCGTTTAACACAATATTCTGCAATTGCAAGAATGTTTGTGGTTCACTATGTGAATGCAGGAAAGCAGGGTTGCAGTGCTCTTTAGCTTGCGGCCAGTGTAATGGGGAAGCTTGTCTTAATGCTTCACCATATCAGAGTGATATGAAGACGGTACTTTTGATCCCGAAATCCTGGAAGAACTGGAGACAAATGACGTTGAAGACAAGATCACAGAGGAATTTGAAATTTTACAGTGACTGGAAGACGATAATGAAGAAAAAGAAAATTGAAATTAGAACTTGCAGTTCTTATTATTATTCAATTTTTTAAATTCCAACGTTCATAAATGTATGAAATGGTATTTTTCAATAAAAACGTTAATTAAAAATTTAATTCTTTTTTATTTAGTTAGGAAGTAGTTAGTATAAATAAGATTAGAATTAAAAAATAATTAAAGTATTTCCCTTAATATCTTTATAATTAAATTAGTAGGTAAGTGTTATTAAATGAATGAATGAACTGAATTACTGAAAAAAATATTAATTATAACGTAATAGTTAATAAAAAAATTCAAATTATTTAGCATTATATATTTATCAATAATTTATAAACTTTATACGGCATGTTTTTAATCGAGACTACAGGTTGACCTCGAATGATAGTTAAACACTGCGCGTGCTCTGCCCTCTATCTCAAAAATGGTTCAAGATACAAAAAAAATGTTTTAACGAAATGTGTAGAAAATTTAATCCTCTACAATATTTATGATAAATACAAATAGCATAATTTTTGCAATAAATGTAAAAAAAATTGATTTTTGACCTTTGACCTTGGAATATCTGTAGTCGCGTACACCCTACGATAAGTAGGTTTTGAGGCAAGTTTTAATGTGGCAAAATAAAGGTTTATACAAGTTTGTAGCTAACTATCTCTCATTCCGAGGTGAAATTCCTGGACTATATAACCAAATGTGTCAGCAACTCAGCAGTTAACTTGTTGAACTACCCAAGAAATATACATAACTGGATAATGCGAGACCGAATGCAATAACAATGCTTGATGGATTGAGTATGGCAAGTAATAAATCATAATGTCAGTGAATAACAATAATACAGTGCTAAACAGCACATTAGTTGCAAAGACAATGCACAACATTGATGTATTGCAAGTGCGTAACAATAGTAAACACATAATATGAAGGCTAAGATGTAACCATTTAGAACACTGAAATTCACTGAGAATAATTCGCAAAGTAAGGCATTGCAATCATTATGCAATTCTAGATTCGTGTCAATTCTTTAAACAAATATTACATATATTTCGCTTTTTATTGCAAACATATCTTTAAATACAATTGGGCAATTCTTCTTGTGCAGGTACGGTTGGAAAGAAATGTAATAGGTGAATCCGCCTAGGGCAAAAAATACAATGCAACTGATTCAAATTGCTTTTTCAGTGACGTGCTGAAAACTTATTACTTGCTAAGAAAGGCTCATTGTAGCCGAGGAATTCATCACCAAGCCCCACGCATAAAAACGCAAATCGCCCCGAAGATTCACATTCAGGTCAGCTTCTTCGTTTTTTCGGTAGGGAGATTGTATATTTTGTTTCGACAGAAGTGCGCGGGGGAAATCCTACCTGCAGCGCTTATATAAGACGAAATGAGCAAATGCCTCTCGTCGTATCTGTCACTGGTGCTGCCGATCAGAAAGGTAAGTCGGTGAAAGTGCTACGAGAATGTGATATTCATAAAGTGTCTTGAATATTGATGTTCTGCTTCCTGTATGTGCGCGACTAGAACTTGTTTACTTCCACAAGGAAATGGGTACAGTCCTTTAACGCTAAGTCAAGTTACTGCTTCGACAAAGAATTTATTTCCAATAAGTGCGGCGAATCCAAATGCATAGTGTGCGTATATTCAGAAGAGTGAATTAGTACTGTAACAAATTTAGAACACGGAATGGTAGTGCTTTCTTCAGTTGCTTAGGTTACAATAATAAACATACATTAGCGATAACAAGTAATTAAAGATTTATGAAATTATTATACGAAATTTTGAATACGACGATCAATCTATTGTTAATACATGGCAACATCAGCTTAATTTCAACTACTAGGTGCAATCAATTCCGTATTGTAATATATACACCAGCGATCGTATATTGTCAACAGTTTGCATAATAATTAATATATTGTACCACACAAACAGATTTTCGTCCCACAACAAACAGTTACGATTGCACATACCATCATTTATTTAGCTTAAATCAAACCAAGACTATATCACAACTTCAAAAATGTTATTTAAATTCAGCCGATATCTCACAACCGAATACGTTCAACCGTCGATGACTTTCTACTTTCAGAAAAAATGAAAGTCTTCCTCGTGGTTTCGCTGGCAATGGTAGCCTTGACCGCTGCATTTCCACAGAAAGAAGGCGGTGCATACACGCAGGAGGCAATCAAGCAAGCACAGAATACCCAACTCATTCCCAAAGACGCGCAAATCCAAAAGGTATCTGTCTTGCTTAGTGCAATAACATTCGTTAAGCTAAAATAATTGAGTATATAAAAACTACTATTTTAATTTACAGGTGCAAGAGGGCATTGAAATTGGAGCCTACGAAGGAATTCCCGGAAACCAGAGAATCAATCTTTTCGAAATCCTTGGTGACCAGTTCCCAGTTGAAGTTGTCAACAATCTACAGCAACAGGTTGACCAAGTTGGCAGACAGTAGTTTCAACACTTAAAATCCATTGATGACACCCTTCCTTAATTTATTTGTTCTGCCTTCGTTCGAGATGCATGCCACGGGTATCTTAATTTCTATCCCATCAAAAAGGGCAGCAGTCTGTCGCACGTCATGAGTCATCTAGTCTGTTCTTCCTGCACCCTATGATTAGTTTTCTTTTAGAACACCTCATCCTCCTATATGCACCTTTCAAGCGTTTACTTGTGAATGTCTTCCAAACGAGTGCCAACCAGGTGCTGTTACTATTTTAATTTTGTACATAATACAAATAAAATACAATTTTACAAAACTGTGAATTATTTTTCCATCTTGCATTATGAACTCTTATTAAAATTTGAAAATATTTTTAAAGTTGTCAGCACATGCAAGGACAACATTGTCGCAGTCCTTTTAAGCAATGTGCGTTCATTATATCAGAACATAGCACATTATTCTAGCTGAAGTGTAACAAGATAAAAAAAAGGAGCCAGCAGGTAACAGCTGAAGCTAGATATTTCACATTACGACATCAAAGTTCATGTCTATTTACTCAAACTCTTATGTCGAATACAAATATGTCTTGGTTTGCCTTGGAATACTTATGGTTGCCAAGATATAACCGGTCTAATCTTTTGGTATATGTAAATTAAGATTACCATAAGGTTCGCAGAACTTAAGAAATAAATATTACGTATCATACGCTCGGCTCATGCCTAATTAAGAAAAAGAAACATGTCACACATTTGTTCCTTCAATACGCCGCATATGTATAATAATGCATATTTTAGATTCAGTGATCAACGCAGAATTCAAGGGCATCATTGGGGTAAAAACTATTATGACGAATATAGTCTGTTTAATTTAAAACAAACTGGGGTGGTCCCTAAAACGTCGTTCATTTGTGCGTCAAAAAAACTTCAGTGTGCTGGTTCTTATGAGTTTCGCAGATCTAATATAGATTATTTGAAACACTCAGCGAGAATATCGTTTTGTTTTATAACGATAGCATAAAAAACTTAGACAAAGCGAAATAGCATATTACATGTGTTAAACAATTAAATTAAATTAAAAATGTCAGTTACAGCAAACAATGAACTAATTATTCACTACATTGCCGAAACAGTGTATATTATAGAAAAATAATTCATAAACGAAAGGACAACACGATAATACCATCCCACCGAAAAACTAATATTATTAATTTCATGGACAATTGTGAACTAATTTATGCTTTAGTCATATAATATTAAACACTGATGAAAATCTTATAAACTGTAATACAGCGGACACAACAATTTTTTAATAAAATAAAACCACAGGTATATCGACTTTCGATCCCACATGTATTTTTCTCAATTAAGCATTAGATTTAGAAACGGATTATTTTTTTTTTAAGAAAATTGTGCAAATAAAGCACTGTTGGTAAAGTAAACTCTATATCTTCATTATACAGTATGTCACGGATTGAGTTTACATTTTAAGCCAAAACTACAAAAGAAGAAAAATCTGTAATTAAAAATTCATTATTCTGACTCATTGGAAAGAATAGTGCATTTGTTTGTCTCCTTTTTTAGACTTTTTATCTCCTTTTTAAATCCTCATATTAAGACTTTTATTTTTAACGTAAGTTTAATAAATAGCAACTCATAGAAACAGCTTCAAAATAAAAATACACAAAGTATTTTTTACCGAGAACAATCATTAATCAATTATTTCTCTACCCATACCTACAGACAATTCTATTCTAAAGTGAAGCATCTTGAAGCTTCTTTGAATTTCTTCGGTGGACAACGATGCCACGGCGTCTTTTGTTGGATTTCTTAATTCGTCGACAGTTATCCCTATTATAGGTACATATTACAATTAGCTTTAAACGTCCCAACAAATAAAAATTGAAAATTGTTAAATCAGGATTTCTGGTAAGGCACAATACTGTACGATTTCTTCCAATCCACTGATCTCCAAATTTAATGTTTAGCTAGTTATACAGTAACAATGTGAGAATAATGCTGCTGAAAAAACATTGTACGCCAGTAATTAAGTTCTAAAGCATCAAATCCATCGCTAAGAGAATATAACTAAACATATGTGCTGATTAACGTTGTTATCAAGAAAGTATGGATCTATTATGCCGGCACACCATACGTTCATTCGGCAAAATCCAACGACTTTTTAAAGTTCTCAAATATGAATTAACATCGCTCCAACATCATACGTGCTGCGAGGCAACTATCCCGTTGCGTTGGTAGAAAATGTTGCCTCATCGAAAGCATTATTCTGCGACAAAGATGTTATATCTTCACATTAGATCTCCAATCCACAAAAATAAACATTAGTTTCACCTTACGATTAAATTTCGGTTTGTACGGGTGAATTCGCTTCGCTTTTAAAAATCTTTAAATGTGGGATTTCTGATACCCAGTTAGAGTGACCGGCTCTTTAATATAGTTTATGCGATCATTGGAAACCTTTTTTATGAGTTTTTGGGCCGCCATACAAGAAACTTGAATTTTCTGAAATTTCTCACTGAACTTTTCAACAACGAAAGTTGTTTGCCAGTAAACGACACTATGTAGGAAAATCGTATACCTGTTTAAATTTCTTTAAAAAATAAAAGGAACGTTATAAATATTATACTATTTAAGATAGCTTCTTAATTAAGCTAGATGTATACAGAAATCGAAAGTTGATATTATCTTTTTGTGTTGATTAGGTTGCAGTCAACCGATAAATGCGCTTAAAATATAAATATATACTATAACTATTGATTTTACACTGGAATTAAGTTAATCCGCCTTTCCGCAACTGGACTTACAAGTAGTTATCAGATATCAAATATAGGTAAAAGCCATGATACAATGAAAACTGGGCAACCGCCCTGGGCGGCAACTCCTAGTGCAGTACACTAAAACATTCTACACTGTCATTGTCACCTGCTTGCGAAAAACAAAAATGAAAGATATTTGCCGTCACTGCGGCAACGGAAATCTCTTAGTTGATGCTCATTATTATTATTTTGAAACCAATGGCAATAACAGTCCTAAAATTTGATGATGATGCTCGTAAACTCTGATTTTGAGAATCTTTTATCATTAACTCAAAACGGCAATACATGCACTAATTGGGATTAAAAGATTTGTTTTCCACGTGTTTTATTTGACTTGTATTGGGGTAGTTATTTATGCAACATCATGTACGCAGTTACATTTCAAGTAATCAGGAGTATTTTCTCAACTCTTACTACACTCCTGCTCGGGAATTGGGGAATTCTAATTCTCGTGTTGAACAAAATATTACCTGCCGACAATCCGCTGGCGTAAATTTGGACTTCCCTGGAGTGAAAATTTAGAAATGCTTTAACGGCTGGAGGTTCATGTGAGCATCAGTGAAGTGTTATCAATTCTGGGGAATATGGAGTTTATTAATACAGGATGACATTCGTTAAAAAACAACAAAGCTTGCAAACACTACTCACTAACAATAATTATATCAGTACTTGAGCACTTCCTTTCAATGAATATAAAACACCAAACATTCTAAACACCAGGCTAAAATCATGAAGATAGTCATTTATTACAATCTACACGTGCAGTCTTTAWTCTGTATTAAGTATAATGTAATATATGTAACATATATAATACAGCAGAACCGAAGGACCTATTTACTGRTTTCATAATAACTACAAAAGACAAATACTTCTAGTTTGCAAATAGGTATATCCGCAATTAGACACCTCTWTAAGACGAGCCGTCAGTGTTTCAATCAGWTMGAAGAAAATGTGTCATTTTAAAGATTTGAAACTTCCTGCTGTGGCAATTAGAAAAACATAAGCAATTATATAAACAAAGATTTCAATAAGCGTATTTTATGGTTTAAACTATTCGAAAAAGATATTAAGGATATAACCTTAACCTATGAGGCTGTATAATCAAATGAAATGCATAAAAAAGAACACATCAAGATGAGTGTTTTTTTTTGTTGAATTTTAAGGAAGCTACCGCGTCGTTGTCATTAAAAGTAATACAAAATCTGCATCTGGATTGGTAAGTAAATTAACATATATTCTAATAAGTATATTTGTATTTATCTACCAATTATCAACATGAAATAAATTTTTTTATGGAATATCGGTTGAATGATTTTATAATCAAGTTACTAAATGTATTCCCCCAGAAATCTCCAAACTTCATTTATTAACTAATTATTATTTAACTTTAATAGTATGAGAAATGATAAAAATTAATCGAGATAAAAAATAAGCTTAAACAAGTGTGTCTAAAATTATTAAGCATAAATCCCAACGAATACCATTTTCGTTACTGACATTCCCCTTGCAGCGGAAATCTAACGTTCTTCTTAAATGAAAAAACCTTTTCTATCAATCAGGACACACTACATTGACTAGAATATCTAGCAGGTGATGAAGTATACGACAAAGGGGTCAACTATGTTTACTAGTTGCAAATTGTTTATGAAAGTGACTAGTTGTCAAACTCATTAGACAGTACTTCGCTCGATTCCTCTCCGTACAGTAAACGGCATATAGCAACACAGGTTCAGACACGACCCAACCTAGAAACCCAAAAAATAAGGTTGTTAGATTTATTCTTATTAAATGCAAAATTATTTTAAGCTAGAAAGAATCATACTACTGCATAATTGTGCTTTTTCAGTTTCCGAGCAGACATTGTAATTCTTACAATAAATAGCATTACCTACATGACGAAACAAATACACAGAGCGCATAAAAATTCGCATTTAGGTATACGTCATACCAGAGAAATTCTTGTCAACGAATTTAATACAAAAGCAGAAGTGAAATTATTAAAATGAGGAAGTAGAGAAAGTATTCGTGTGACAAAGTTATAGAAATACAACAAATCTCTGAACTTATTGGACCTTTTAGGTAATGGTAATGTTTCAATAATGGAAGCTATACAGGGTGATCAGTTGTGGCTGTATCTTGGAAATTAATAGTGCTAGAATCATTGGATTATTTTTTTTAAACAAATATGACCACATAGGTTTCATTTGAAATATTCTGAAGTGCTTTCTCCAAAAAGCTGCAATACAATGTTGGTCTAAAATAGAATCATAATTAAACCATTTATTTTTACTTCTTAACAAGCTTTATTTGAACATTCTTCTAGTTGCTATGAAAATGACAACAGAAAGGACAGCAGTTTCACATCTTCAAAATGGCATAACTTAAGTATGGTTTAAGCGAATTCAACGGCTGATGGCTAGTTTTAAAGTTAATTTTATTGTTTTCAATCTTAAAATTAATCTTATATAATTTATAATTTATTGCAACTGTTTGACAATGGAAGGTGTTATTTAAGATAATATTTTATTTGATAAAATGTATATCAAATGCAACCTTATCGACTTTTTTGTTAGTTCTTATAATTCCTTAACCAAGCAAGATGAATTTGAAAACCGGAGGTCGATATCTTTCTTCGTTTTTTGGTTATAGTAATAAAAACTGCGAAGCCGTCCGTCGGTTGGCAAAAACAAAAAATGCATTAATATACAAACAAGGTTATCTAACATCTATTTCCAGTACAATCGGAAGTGTAAAAATTTTTATTCCAAAAATTTCTTTAAAACTGGTGAAAACAGATACCTACAGCATTATATCAAAAGGGTATTTCAACGTGTATTTAAAAGCGTAGAAACAAACGCATCGTTCTATTTAACAAAATCAAATTATCGGTGTTTAAATATATTAAATCGAAAGCAGTCGGATCTTTGTGGTGCATATAAAAAAGAGTAAGTTAGTCTAAATGGTTATAAATAGCGCTAACCTTATCCTCGGCAACAATGAAAACGGTAGTTTACTATCTTTTTGTAAATTATTACAAGCACCGCAAACGTCTTTTTTTAAGAAAATGTCACCGCCGAAATGGCAGATCTTAGACCCCAAGTACGATAACTAAAATTACCCTAAAATTCAAAATGCGATAATATACAATAATATACAGGTCTCTCATTTAAAATAAAAGGAGTTAGTTAGTTAATTAGTTTTAAGGTAGCTTATGTATAACCACACTTCTAAACTTTATTATTCTAAACTTTAATGTTACTATTTTCCCCAAATGCTTTTAACGAACCACTCATGTCAATCACCCTGTATACAACTACATGTAAACAGTTCAATTTTTCTAAAACTTTAAAACGGTTTTGTTGGTTAGATATTCGAATTATTCATAAAATTAAAAAACAAGTTTATTTATTGAATCAAATATACCGAAATCCTTTTTTGAAATTTTCAGAAAATAATAAACCTTAAAGATTTGGTAAAATATTATAGTTAGCGGTTACAGTTACACTTCTAAGTACGCTGTGTTGTGAAATTAAGCGCAATGTGTTCCGTCATACTATACCAATGAATGCACTAGGGCACAACAACAACCTGTGAGACGTATATAAACGTGCACATTTGCGCGTAACTCAATAATCTTGATACAAGATGGTATGTTAATTTCCGAATAACCTGCTCCTTCAGTCGAAAGAGAAAGCCGAATGCAGTAGATGGGTACCATACTCTAAAACACGCATTACAATCTTTAACTTTCACCCGCAGTGTAATAACTGATCTTCCAGAATATGAAGGTGATCCTTACTGCTTTATATAATCGACCGTAATAACTAGTCGCCTCCGACTACAAACTAGCAGATTAGAGAATTAAATAATTCAAAAGTGCATTTGCAATTACTAATTAAAAGCTAAAGTAGCATAAAATCGCATATCAATTAGAAAGTTATTAGATATACATATAATCATTGTGTATACAGAATAATACATCATACATCGTGGTAAACAAACTAGCATTTATTTAAAGATAGCACTTGTACATAGACAACCAACCTTGCAGACACAACCATGTATTGGTTGCAGAATAGCAGCTTACACACGTACTTCAGGAAAGTGTTAATACATCTTTGCAGAAAACAATTGGAACACTCACAGTAACGTTGACACTAGTTGTAGTTGTAGCCGTATTAGAATATAATGTAATTTCTATTATACATCCGTGTACGTAAACAGTGATTGCGATTTTAATGTCAGAGAAATTTTACTCTATATATACAATATACACACTGTGTTGGTACCAATAAAAATTATAGAAATTGAGCAATAAAAAATTTTCAATAAACAGCTTGAGATTTTAAAACTATTATACCAATAATGATATTCAGGACTAAACAGTGTGATTTAGTACATCAAGTGTACGTACATGTCTTTAAATTGGTGTTATATGAAAGTACACATACATAAATTAATTTCAATACTGCGTTTTCCAAGATGGATGCCTTGTTGGGCGCATCAGATAAATATGGCAGACTAAATTGCACAATCATCAAGTCTAGGTTAATATTTTCATAGATTTTGATACAGCAGGTAAAAAATCTCAACCTATAGTATATTATTACTTATAAGCTACGTAAGAACTAAGGCGACTTCTTTTCTTTTGTTTAGTTATTTTATACTTAACACCAGTTAAATTAAGTAAACAAACAACAATTATTATCCTTTAAATAGCATCTATAAATAAAAATTACTCGCATTCTAAACTGCATTGCATTGCAGTGTCGCACGAAATCCTTAAATGGCATTTACAAAATCTCTATAAAAAAACAGTTTTATAAGTATTTTACAAAGTAGTTCTTGCAATCATATTACAGCCGTACACATTGCCAAAGAACCCAAAGATGCTATTTAAAAATTCTATGAATAACTGGGATATTAATATTTATATGACGATATTTTCGTTTACTGAAATACACAATTGTTACTAGAGCATTTTGAATACTGTTTATTTCTTCAATAAAATGATGCAGCACTGTGACTTCTCTCGGTGGTACGAAAATTTACCGAGAATCCCAGTAATTGTAAAAAAAATTGTGAAAATTTGTTTAGTTTTAGTGCACATCTTAACTATTGCAAATTTAGACCGCATGCCTGTGCCATGATGCCCGTATCATAACAATCCGTGGACAGCTGTTTCGGTTCATTAATGCAATTCATTGGGGATTTGAGTTCAGTTGTCATAAGATGTTGTCGGGTAACATAAAACGGTGGTCTTCTGTTTCACGAAAAACGACATGTAAGGCTATGCGAAAACTGAAGCAGACGATAATGTTATAACGGAGTCCATGTTATAACATACTCCGGTTCAGGAAAATTTGTTTAATCAATAAATATTGAGTGACAGTGTTAAACGAGTGTCGACGATATACGTGAAAGGTATTTATACTGATGAGCTAAAATCTTGAGGTATCGAACTCTGACACTTTAACGACTACGGGCGAGTGGGGGGCAACGATTTATATCGAGTTTGTCTAATTTTTATGTAAAAGGAACGTTTGAATTTATCAACTCTTTGGAGGAATTGAAAATAAATATTAATTTTGGAAATATTGGCAATTTCTTTTCATTTTAAAATGTCTTCGCCGAAATATTCTGGTTGACAACGTTTTAATAAACATATTCTGTGTGAATAAAATACATATAATTATTTTAAATGCTTTCGTAATATTATTGGTAGCAAAGCATTCATCATTACAGGTCAGTCCTTTCCAGATGAATTTTGAATCCGGCGATTAACGCCACTAAATAAATATGCGCTGGTGACAGCTTCAATTGCTCAGGTATGAGTGTCGATAAAAAGTACTCGCAAATAAAACGAGTGATCTCAAATTAACCAGTTAGTGTATATAATCTTTACCAGCCATCAGAGGGTTCTTATAAATTAAGCTTAACTTCAGCGACAACGAGGAAAGCAAAATGAACTTCTTGACAGCGATAGTGCTGTTCAGTCGCGCTGTTACCCCAATGTACGAATTAACGAAATTTTGTTTTATTGTTATAGAGAAGGTAATCAATGCAGTTTATTTCTTCCTTTTAGACGGGCTCTCTATAATCGGACATTTCCAACTGGATTTAAATTCGGCACTGCGACAGCAGCCTATCAAATTGAAGGCGCTTGGGATGCCGATGGTATAGTAAACCTACAGGTAAATATTTTAAGATTTTTACAGTAAGTTTATTCGTATAATTGCAGGAAAGGGAGAAAATATATGGGATCACTTTACTCATGCATATCCTGGCTATGTTAATGATGGAAGCAATGCTGATATTGCCTGCAACTCTTATTATAAATGCCTAGAAGATATAGAACAGGTTTTCAATATCATAGTCTAGAGTATTTCTCAATGGCTTACCGCATAAGGTTAATCAAGCTGGCGTAGATTATTATAATAAGGTCATAGATGCTCTAATCGATAATAGAATCGAACCGATGGTCACGTTGTACCACTATACTTCCACAATATCTATAAGATCTCGAAGGATTCGTGAATCCACAAATAGTGACATGCTTCACGTCATACGCACGCACTATAGAGGTGGGCATTTCGACTCTTCTCGGTGAGTCAGTTCACTGCATCTGCTTCTTTGAACTGAGCTGACTCAGTGAGTCGGCTCAAAAGAGCTGCAAGATCCCAATGGATCGCAGCCATATGAATATCGTTACGGTTCTCTCTCTCTCTCTCTCTCTCTCTCTCTCTCTCTTTCTCTCTCTCTWTCTCTCTCTATATCTCTCTATCTCTCTCTCAGTTTCAGCTATTTGATCTAGGCCGCTTTTTAGGGTGGCTTCTTTTTTCGTGTCCGAGGCGTACTTAAAGACTGGATTTACGTATTTGTTTTTGTTGGACAAGCCAAATTATCAAATCAAAAAATAAAACCGGAAGTAAACTTGATAACTCCCTCGTCTGTCCAGCAACAAAGTGGAAGAAATAATATGTTTAATTTGGTATATTTTTTTGAATTGTAGAGTTGTGCTTCTGTAGTTGTTTACATAATAATGTTTTGTTTTTTGTTACATACTATTTTTGTTGCAAACCCATATATTTACGTTTCTTAAAACATCGACTTTCAGTTCCTGATTAATCTGGCTCATATCCTTAATATATATTTTATAAGTATGTACCAGTGTGTACCTACTTAACATGTTGGGAAAAAGAACGCATAGAGCAGCATTCCGGAGTCGTATCAATAAACGAATATGAACCAACGAACGATAGCTGCGTTCGGTCGTCACGTTGTCAGTCAACTCGGCCATTCAGTTCAGTTCGGCACTGAGTCGGAGAGCTGCATCTATTGAAATAAGTGAACTGCCTCAACAGCTCTTTTGAAAGAGTCGACTCTTCGATGCAGCTCACTCCTGAGTTACACATCTCTACTAACTATGTTTAAGGAATTCGGGGATCGTGTCAATATTTGGAGCACTTTTAATGAACCAAATTTGGTTTGCATGCAAGGGTATGGCAGAGTGGCATTTTGGATTATCAGTGTCCCCACTATCTACTTACTACTTGCCCATGCTAGCGCATATCATGCGTATGAAGATGAATTTAAGGCAGAACAGAAATGTATGTAGAATGCATGTAGCATGTTTGCAATATAATCGCAAATCATTTATAATTTATTATAACGGTTTGACAACGGGAGACGGGAGGCTCAATTTAAGAAAATTTTATATTTGATCAAATATTTAAAAAAATCAAATACAACCCAATAGACCTTTTTATTAGCTGTTATAACTCCCTAATCAAACAAGATTAATTTTAAAACTGGAGGTCGATAACTTTTTCGTAAGTAATAATAATAATATTAATCAGGTACCTCTTGTATTTTATATTGCTAACTTTCTCATTAGCAACAGTAAGCAATAATTACCCTATTACTTAATACACGAACATATTAGTGTTATTAACTCCGCGTGGTCTTTCTAGGGAGGTACTGCAAGCAAATGTGATATTAATAGCAACAATACATATGTAATATAGGATGAAAGTTGTTATTCGATAAGATTATAATTGACAGGGATGGGTCACGGGCTGCAGTTACTTACAAATAAGTACCTACAAGACACATTCGATACCTAGTTTCAGTAAGAATTTGGTTATATTTTTTTAAAAAAAGTCTATATGGCTTGCATTTGATTTTCTTTAAGATATTTGATCAAATATAATTATCATAAATAACCCCTCCCATTGTCAAACAGTTGAAATAAAACTATTTACGATTATATTGCAAACCATAAAATTCACTTTAAAACCACCATTTGTTGAATTCGCCTAAATCATATTTAAGTTATAGCATTTTGAAAATTTTAAAGTTCTGACCTTCCTCTTGTTTCATAATAGCAACTAGAAAAAATGTTCAAACAAAATTTGTTAAGAAGTAAACATAGATTATAACGAGTTTACTTTAAATCAACATTGTATTGCAACTTTTTGGAGAAAGAAACAATCCCTTGATGTCATATTAAATGCGCCACTTAGCAGCAAGGTTAAGTGCTACATAATATTTTACATTGAATCTGGGTGGCCATATTTGTTTAAAAAGTTATCGCAAGATTCTAGCACGATTAATTTTCAAGATACAGCCGTTGTCCAGCCTCAACTGATCACCCTGTGTATGATTCCGAAAGACAGTTTGTCTAGCCCCTTTTTCAGTTGTAATTCTTAAGAATGGTCAAAATAACTATTTATTTTATACGCGTAGGGTCCTATGTATGTATATACCTGTTTGATAGGGCGAATACCAAGCGTACCACTCTTATTTGTATATACTTATTTAATATATTTCTATCCCTAATAATATTTCAGTACTGACATAGGATGTGATTGCAATATCTGTCGCTTTGCGTTGATTTCGCCTTAGGAACGGCGCGGCGTTCTAACGAAGACAAACTGATTTCATGCTGAAGATTTATAACTAAGAATTAGGCCGAAACCTGTAAGCAGTACGTAAATTATAAATCCTGAACTTATGCATGGGACATATACATTTAGTGCTATTACTGATCCCTCCTATAACATATCTTGTCCACGGCCTCCTATACAACTCTCCTAACGCGTTTTTTCAGTTCTTCACGCGTGAACTGCTAGTGGTGTTTCAAAATAATCTATTTGAATGCATCGTAATTAAAGTCAGCATTAGCTACTTAGCTGAAGCTGATTCTGTAATAATAAAATTGATCTATATTAAATTGTAATGTGTAAATTAAGCGGAAGATGCTATCTTCGATATTGCGGTACCTATAGTAAATAAATTTCCTCATATATTTGTAAGATAAGACACTATGAATAAAAATCTTTAAGTTCCAAATAAGAAAACCTATGCATATCACACTTTGCATGTTCGTGATCAAATTAATTATTCCCGTGTTTAATATGGTACATGTTTTATATATGAGTTATTACATAATTGGGTGTGTTCACTAGTTATAAAATATAAACTTTTATACATTAAAAAAGAGTACTTAATTAATTAAGTGTGTATCTGTATCCATAACGCTGCAAAAGAATTTTTTTACCGAGATAAATTTGTTACAACTTCTCAGTGCGCAACGTGGCAACAACGCAGTTTTAAGACACGCTCAGATTGACTAGGACTGGCTGTGCAGAGTTGCCAGATTGGGGTTTTTTTTCGCAATTTTGGGGAAAAAAGTAAGTTGTCAGGAAATTTTGGGGAAAACATTGGCACGGGGACATCTTTGGGGAAAAAATTTTTTTGTGGGGATAACTTGGAGAGAAGATTCTAAAGAATCTTATTTGCGTATTTGATGGAAATGAGGATTTGAGCACATCACTAAAAAAATCAAAAATGTTGGCGAATACTTTAAAACCCGCGCCGCGGCTGCGTGCGCAACCGTGGTCGCGGTCGAGACGTTCTTGCTATTTCCGACAGTGGACTGAGCACTGTCTCTCTCACTCTCACGGACTCGGGAATCAGGAATGAAAGAGGAGACTATAATGAAACGTGGAGAGTTTGTCTATTTGTATTTCCTGTCTCCGAAAGATGAAAGACTAATTAATTAGCTATTTTGGCTGTTTATGTTTCCATGTGTTCATGTAAAAACGGCCCTAAACGCTTAAACCATGTCTAAAAATACAAGGCATTATCGGGTTGCTTGGGAAACAGAAGCACAATTTTCGGGTAAGTTGTTTTTCTTTATTATTTTTAAATATAGTGTAAGTTTGTATTTTCCTTACATCAACATGAATTTGTTTTCTTGTGGCAAGTTTTTTGGTAATTTTTTTAAACATTGCGGTGTTGGTGTTGTGGACGTTAATAGTACAGACAAATTATTATTGATTTTAATGATCTTACGGTTTTTCTTTATCTTTTTAGGGTGGCTTATGTGTGCAGAAGGAGATCCCACTAAAGCATTTTGTAAATTGTGTAAATGTTTGTTACAAGCACACAAAAAAGATCTCTCGAATCACGCAAAATGCAAGAAACATTTAGAAGCTTTTAAATACTCCCAAGCTACTTTTAACAACACAAAATTGACTAGATTTTTTGGTTTAAATATACCTGAAGACAGAAAAGTGGCAGAGCTCAAAATGGCTGCTTTTATCGCTGAACATGGTTCTATTTCAACAGTGGATCATCTTGGTAACTTATTGCCATCCTTGGACAGATCATCTGCCTTGCTTAGTGGAATAAAATTGCACCGTACTAAGTGTTCGGGATTAATATCGAATGTTATTTCACCATGCATGCTGGAGGACTTGGTTCAAGATATTGGGGATAAGTCGTATTCAATGATAATCGACGAGAGTACATCTGTAGATACAAAAAAAAACATTGTGTATCATGGTGCGATATTTTAGTGAGAAGAAAATGAAAATTGTAACCACATTTTACAGACTATTAGAGATTGAGGCCGGTGATGCCGATACACTTACAAATACCTTTAGAAATCAGTTACGACTGGATGGCCTGGATATAAATAACTTAATAGGTATTGGAGTTGATGGAGCCAATGTAATGGTAGGGGAACATCACTCATTTTCGTCAATTTTAAGAGAAATTGTGCCACACCTTATTACTATTAAATGTGTATCACATTCTTTACATCTTGCTGCAGAAAATGCATGTAAAGTTCTCCCTAGACATTTAGAATATATAGTTAGAGAATGCCACAATTGGTTCTCATATAGCAGTAAACGTCAAATTGAATACTCATTATTATACGAATCAATAGCCGGCAAAAAACCACTTAAAATTGACAAACTGTCAGGAACTCGTTGGCTTGCTCGCATATCGGCCATTACTAAGATTTTGGAACAATGGGATGCTCTGCAGCTTCACTTTCGTTTGGTCAAAGATAAAGAGCGATGCTACACTTCTGGGCAACTTGATCTTATGCTTTCAAGTAAGGTAAATAAATTATATCTGGTGTTTTTAAAACAGTCTCTAAAGCCCATAACTGATTGCAATCGCATGTTTCAATCTGACAATATAGAACCCCTTCGATTATTGACAGAATTACAAAATTTGTTGCTAAACTATTTATCCATGTTGATTCCCCCAAATAGATTAAATAATATAAGAAAGCAAGATCTTTCTTCTTTCAATTTTAACGATTTTGTAATGAATGCAAATTGTATTAACTTAGGCTTTAGTTTTAATCAAGAGGCAACTGAAATTAGTGATCCAGATGAGCTCAAAACTGTTAAGGAGAGATGCATTTCTTTTCTTTTCAATTTGTGCCTGGAGATACAGAAAAGGGTACCTCAGAATTTTAGAGTATTTGAAAAAGTTGCATTTTTCTCACCAAGTTTGGCAACTAGTCAAGTTAGGCCTGACATTACAGACCTTGTTGCTGACTTGAAAGAAATAGTTGGAAATGAAAACATAGATACAGTTTTAAATCAGTGGCGGGTTCTTCCTTTTCATCAGTGGCAAAAAACAACAAATGCAGAGGAATTTTGGAGTGAAGTTGCATGTTATAAAAATGCCGCGGGAGAACGTGAATATTTGAAGTTGTTTAAGTTCGTCATAAGCGTTTTAAGTCTTCCTTTCTCAAATGCAAGTGTGGAAAGAGCTTTCTCTATAATGAATATTATTAAAAATAAGTTAAGGAACCGTTTATTAACAAATACGGCGGATCACATTATGAGAGTACGGTATGGCCTGCAAGATGGTAGCTGTTTCAAATTTGAGCCTACTAGCAAAATGTTGAACAAATTTAAATCTGAAGAAGTTTATAATAGTAACAAAGATGCAGAAGATTCAGTTCAAGAAATACTAGATGGTTTCATTTCCATGTAAATTTTATCAAAGTTAAAATAACATGTATTGTTCAGTATAGGGTTACATGTTTGAATTTAAAAGTTTTCGGGGGCGTTTTTAGTTTTTTTTATTAGGTTACCAGTCTGGCTAATAAAATCCAATCTTTTCTTTTATGTGTTCAGTTTGTATACCATCATATAATCTTAACCTTACGTATGTACATTATATATTTATAGTTAGGTATGTATGATTGTATGGAAATCACCGTTCAATAAATAAAATAAAAAAACAAATAATTGGTACTTTATTATTAACTTAACCATAAATTGTATTTTGGGGAAAAGTTTAAAAAATAGTGTCATTTTGGGGAAAAATAAAATGTGATCTGGGGAAATTTTGAAGTCGGCATCTGGCAACCCTGTGGCTGTGACGTATCACCCCATGTAAACAAGATAGCGTCCGCTACTTTCCGTATTTCGTTTGCGTTATTGGTTATGTTTGAGAGTGTTCTCGTTTGTTTTTTTATGAATTCAACAATATGTCGTCGGAATGCTTTGTTAAAGCGGCTTCGAACAATTTGCCGGCTGTAGATATGTTTATAGTCACCGAATTTATCACGAGCGACCCACGTTTTAATGCTGCCGAAATCAAAGGCGCTAAAGCAGCAGTATAAGTAATTAATAAAGCAGCTTAGTCTGCAATTTAATACATTATGGATCATTGATATTTTGAACGAAATGCATCTTTTGTCTAGTGCAAGTCGTGAGCAACATGGAGATGCAGCTATAGGTTATTTTCAGGTGAAGCGAGAGGGGCCTATATGTATACTGCAGTCCAAGATATGCCCGGAACACAAAGATCGTGCAAAAAATTATGCAGTTACTCTAAGTCTTACAACAGTAAAATGTAGATTTTGTCTTGGTCATACCCCTTCTGGCTGCTTTAAACCATCTCCGTTTGCGTTCGTAGTCTCCGGGTACACTTACGAATATTTTGTTGAGACTATTGACGGATGCATTTGAAATTTTAACACTGGCACAAAGCACCATCTGCTGTTAGCTTCTGGTTTGTACATGCTTAAACATTTTCCCAGTTGTTAGGAGGAGTCCGTTAAAAGCAAGAAAACAACTCGTTTCACTCGGCACAATCAAAGGCACGTAGGTAACATAACCTATATTCTTTGTTTACATGGGGTGCTACGTCACACCGTCTCCATCCCGGGACACTGCTTTGTGTGGTCAATTTTTATATTAGAACTTCAGAACGGTTTTTTTCGAAAATTGGTGCTAGAAAAATTTTGAAATATTTAGGACGTAACAAGGGTGCTCCAAATATACACATGGCATGATTTCTAAAAAATGTGAAAACACCCAATTGAAATTGAAGTCGTCTGGAAACAGACACTTCCCTTGTGATTAGGTCAATGCACGCCAGTAAGTATGACATAAAGGTAAAACAAAATAAAGATATGACGTAAACGGGAATGGTGGACGTCACTGTGTGAAGCGTGATTAGATTATTTTATTTTTATATCTTTTATTTAGCTATGAGTTCTTGCCCATGGGGTTCGGCGCGCTCTGGAACGTCAACTCCTGGTGGCGTCTGAGTACTTGTTAGTATTTGTTCTCCAGTTTTCACAGGGGAGATCAAATACGTTAGTACCAGAGCCTGAAGAGCGTCGTTGGTTAGCTGAAAATGTTGGTGGATTCGACCCAGTTTTCACAGGGGGCCGAGGATCTGACCCAGTTTTCACAGGGGGCCAGAGGGTGTGGGTAGTGGGATTTTGGAAATAAGAAAGAAAACTGACACAGTTTGCACAGGGTGCCAGTCCCTCTCTGCCTTTATGTACGACACGCACCGTATTTATAGGGCTTCAGGGCATGTGTGTCCTTTTCTCCCTTAAGGGGAGAAAGAAAGAAATACGAACGCCACACGTGTTTCTGGAGTACGCGAGAGCCAGGCGCCAGAAAGTCGCGTGAATGCGCCGATTGGCAAAAATGCACGTAGGCCAAATAACTGATTTTACAATATTTTTACGCGTAGTGTATCAATTCGCCCCCCTTTCGAAGCCAATCGGTGCGTATCCTGTAGACAGAGGAACTTGCTAGCTTTATTTAAAAAAAATATAGATATATATACAAATATACAAGATTGATGACAACTTCAATCGAACAGCTGATGTGTGGTTCATCATGATAGAAAGCAACAAGCGCATAAAAGTATGAGTGACAAGAGTGACGTAATGATGAAATAAAATAAACAAAATTCCCATATTAGAACGCTTAAATCTAACTTCACTACCGTATCTAATAACTAGTAACTAATATATCGCTTAGAACTACACTGGCGCAACACTCAGTCCACTACACTACACTAGCGCGAAGCTCAGTTCATTGTTCCCCCATCGGTGCGCGACGCAAGTCGTCACTATGCACCTTTATTCGCCGATTGTCCATCCGCACGACGTAGGTATGCCTCCCGTGGCATTCCTCGATGATGGCAGGTCCTCTCCATCGGGCTGCGAAGGCGCCATGGACTCGCTCTGGTCCATCGGATAAGGGGTGTTCCCGAATCAGCACGCTCTGGCCGACTATGAAGTGTGACCCCGTGTCTACCTGCTGTCTACGCCGCTGGTAACGCTGCTGGTTGTCACGAATGACCTGAAGACGGCGCGTGGCTGGGGTGTGGGCGGTCGGCTGGTCCTTGCGGGCTGCCCTCCAGTCACCTGGCCTGGCCAAATCTCGCCCAAATAGGGCTGTTGCGGGTGACATTCCTGTGGCGGCATTTCTTCGGCAACGCAGGTTGAAAAGGATGGAAGGGACGAACTTATCCCAGTGGCGGTGCGGTTCTGCTTGCATTCGCAGACGTAACCCCTTTTTTATGTCCTGGTTGCGACGTTCGGTGGGGTTAGAGCGAGCATGATAAACAGGTGTTGTATAATGCAAGCTACCCCATCTTTCACAGGCGTACTTCCATGTACGGCTGCCAAACTGTACTCCATTGTCGCTCAGTATGGCTTTAGGATAGCCATATCGTGGAAAGATTTGTTCGTCCAGAATTTGCACTAAATTCGGTGCTTTCGATGAACTTATGGGAAAAGCTTCGGTCCATCGGGAAAACAGGTCGGTGACCACGAACAAGAATCTTTTTCGGCGCGGAGTCAGTGGATATGGGCCCATTAAGTCAACGGCAATTGTATGCCACGGCTCCATAGGTATGTGAGGGCGTTGCGGTGCTTGGCGACGATTAGGACCCTTCTTGGTACAGGCACAAAGCATACAGTTCCTCACATATGCTCGAACGTCGCGGGCGAGGTTTGGCCAGCGATAGAACTCTTTTATCGCTCTGATTGTTTCGTCCGCTCCAGGGTGTCCCGCTGTATGATGGTCGTGATAGCGGTGCATCACCTCCGATCGAATGCTGGGTGGGACTATTAAGTATTGGCCGTTATCATTTTCATAGAGTGCCTCTTCCTTGACGGCGTATTTGTCAAAAAAGATGTTATCTTCTTCTGTAGCTGGCAGATGCGAGCGAATTTGTTCCCACTGGCTTACTTTGGACTGCAATTCTACGTCGTGGCGATTATGTTGCAAAACAGACTCATAGAGCGATGGAGTATTAATTTGCATTAGCACCGGTGTGTGTGCCGCTGCACTAGCGGCGCTTTTGTCCACGGGTCGTTCCAAACGACTGACGTCTTCTACGCGTACGGTGTCCATGTATGTGGAGTCTGGAAACCGGGAGAGAGCGTCTGGGAGTTCGTTTAGGCGTCCCGGGCAGTGTTCGATGTCGAATGAAAATTCTTGCAGTAACAGGCTCCATCGAAGAAGTTTTGCCTTGCTATCTTTGAAAGTCTGCAGCCAGGTGAGACATTTATTGTCAGTTCTCAATGTGAAATGCCGGCCTTCCAGGTATGGACGGTATTTCTTTATGGCCCATATCACTGCTAAGCATTCTTGCTCATTGCAATGATACTTAGCTTCCGTAGGATTGAAGCGTGTGCTTCCGTATGCTATAATTCGCCGAATTTTGTCATTATCTAGCTGATATAATGTTGCAGCGGCCCCTATCTGACTCGCATCGGTTTGCAGATAGAACTTCTGCGAAAAATCAGGGCGGTGCAACTGAAGTGGAGCTTTCGTGGCCTCTTTTATGTTATTGAAAGCGGCCTCGGCATCCTCGGTCCACTGGAACTTATGCTTGGGACTCAATAAATCTGTCAAGGGAGCGGCAAGTTCAGCGAACTTTGGTATGTAGTCCCGTAGCCAGTTACACAGTCCCAGGAAACGGCGTAACTGTTTGCGGGTTTGTGGTGGCGGCATAGCGTGTAAGTCGCCCAGATGCTGTGGTTGTGGAATGTTCCCCTCGGATGTTATGATGTGGCCCAGATATTCGATTTTGCTTGCCCCGAATTCACATTTTTCAGGAGCGCAGGTTAAATGATGTTGCCTTAGACGCTCGAACACTAAAGACAGGTGTCTTAAGTGATCTTCCCAGGTATCTGAATATACAATGACGTCATCCAGGTACACCATGGCAAACTTGCGAATATAGCCCACTAGTACTTCTTGACTCATTAATTTTTGGAAGGTACTAGGTGCCGTTTTGAGCCCAAACGGAAGCACGCAAAATTGGAAATTACCTCCGTCAGGTGTGCTGAATGCGGTATATTGCTTAGAATCCGGATGCATTTCAATTTGCCAATATCCCGATTTCAAATCTAGCGTCGAGAAGATCTTTGCACAGCCGATATCCCGCAGGGTCTCATGAATGATGGGAAGTGGTGTCGGCTCGTCTGCGGTTATGGCGTTAATCTGTCGGTAATCGACACAAAACCTGAACTCTTTGTTGTCCTTTTTCGGGATGAGCACGACGGGCGAGCTGTATGGAGAGTTACTGGGCTCGATGACCCCATCGGCTAACATCTGTTGCACTGACCTACTTATAAGGGCCTTCTTTTCCGGGGAGCATCGGTAGGGACGGATTTTTATGACTTTATTGTAGGTCAGTCGCATCTGGTGGCGCGTGCTTCTCGTGGTCGGCACGCGCCCGCCTTTGTGGAATATGCCTTTGTATTCCGTTATCAAGTCCTCGAAGGCGCTGCAATATGCTGGTGGGAAGTGGTATTTCAGATCGGGGGCGGCATCTGAAACTGCTGGAGGCGGTCTCCAATAAACCACTTGGCGGTAGTCTTTCCCGAAACTCACACATTGTCTTTGAAAGTCTAACACGGCTTGTTCGTACATAAACCACTCATAACCGAGAATCACATCTTCGCGCGCGTTTTCGATGACGTAGAAGTTTATGGAAAATGTTCCGTTCCCGATTGTAACCGGCACTCGCGCACAACCGACGGCACGTGTAGTGTTCGTGGTATCCGCGAGCTGGATTTCGCAAACTGGTCCTGACACTTGAGTTTGTGGCGGAAGGCACTTACGATTAATAAAGTTATTTGACGCGGCAGTGTCTAGAATGGCAGTTACACACTGTTCATATACTTGCACTGGGATGCGCGGCACATTTGGGTTACCTGTCGTGGTGAGCGAAATCACTAGGGCCGAACTTGGGCCGGGGGTTGAGCGGTGGCCGGCTCGGCCCGTCTCCAGTTTTCCGGCGGCGGCGGACGTCGTTCCGGGCAATCTTTATGATAGTGATAGCCTGGACACATGCGGCACTTCGGGGGTTCCTCGCGGCGCGGCGCGGATGACTTCAGCTGGGCCAGGTCACCTTCGATAACTGAGGCGCGTTCCAGCAGTTCTTCGAAGCTTGCAAGTGAACCCATGCGTAGATACGGACGCAACGCGGGAGTAAGTAGCTCTATCAATATCTTGACAGCCTCTTCTTCGGAAACACTGGGTTGTAAACGGCGGAAAAGCTCGATTTTCTTCCGGAGGAAAATTTCTGCAGGTTCGTTGGCTACCTGCTTTTGTCCGTATAGCTTGGACAAAAGATTTGCGGTTACTTCCGCACTGGCATATTTGCGGATAAGAAGCTCACGGAATTGTACCCAAGAGAGAGACAATTCGACATAGCTGCGAAACCATTGAGCCGCGGCTCCCTTTAGCTGATTAGCTGCGAACTTCGTGAGATCTGGCTGAGGGTTTCGCGCAGCGTAGTCTTCTACCTGGCGCAGGTAGACTTCCGGATCTTCACTGGGCAGGCCAGCGAACGACGGTCGTGCTTCGGGTAGGCTGCTCTGGCGGCTGATGAGCGTCGCGACGGCCTCTAGCAGCTTGGTAACCTCGGACGACGGGGTTGTGGAGGGCGGCATGGCAACGCTGTCGCCGTCGTTGGACGAATTGTTCTCAGGGTGAACGGCTTCCAGACCCAAGGCGGACGGGGAGGTGGCCTGCGTTAGCTCTGTAGCGATGTTCATTGCCAGACCCTCTGGCGCCAGTTCTGATGAGCGTGATGACGGAAGAGGGTTGCCGGCTCGGGTGGTCATGTTTGGGCCGTGCGGTTTTCAAAACGTCCGTTCTGAAACGGCCCCACGTTGGGCGCCAATTGACGTAAACGGGAATGGTGGACGTCACTGTGTGAAGCGTGATTAGATTATTTTATTTTTATATCTTTTATTTAGCTATGAGTTCTTGCCCATGGGGTTCGGCGCGCTCTGGAACGTCAACTCCTGGTGGCGTCTGAGTACTTGTTAGTATTTGTTCTCCAGTTTTCACAGGGGAGATCAAATACGTTAGTACCAGAGCCTGAAGAGCGTCGTTGGTTAGCTGAAAATGTTGGTGGATTCGACCCAGTTTTCACAGGGGGCCGAGGATCTGACCCAGTTTTCACAGGGGGCCAGAGGGTGTMGGTAGTGGGWTTTTGGAAATAAGAAAGAAAACTGACACAGTTTGCACAGGGTGCCAGTCCCTCTCTGCCTTTATGTACGACACGCACCGTATTTATAGGGCTTCAGGGCATGTGTGTCCTTTTCTCCCTTAAGGGGAGAAAGAAAGAAATACGAACGCCACACGTGTTTCTGGAGTACGCGAGAGCCAGGCGCCAGAAAGTCGCGTGAATGCGCCGATTGGCAAAAATGCACGTAGGCCAAATAACTGATTTTACAATATTTTTACGCGTAGTGTATCAGATATATTACATTAATTAGCCTTGAGTGGTCAATTTGCCATAATAAATGATCTTTTATAAAAAGATAAAGTAGGTACTTGTTTGATAACATAAAGATTCATCAAGACGCTTACGTTCTGCTGAKGAAGATGGCCTACAATACATAATCTGCCAATGTCATGTATAGTAAGTCAATTTAACAGTTCGATACGTTTTTACATGTTAAACCGGCGAGGACAAAATGAGTTCATCATGGCCTCTTTCTGCAGACAAAAGGTTTCAAAATTGCTATTTCTGATTTAACAAATAAGCTCCCAATTTTCTGATCTCCTTCTTCTTGAAGTAACTTGTCTGAAAGCAAGCTGAATACTATTATTATGTCTTGTGATGAAATTAATGATGGAAGAAGTAAGATTACTAAGGGAAGGATTTATTTGGAGGAAATTAGAGAATTAAAAGCGGAAACAAATCTTTAAAGGAAAACGCCAAGAACTTTGAGTAGAGACTGGAAAAACAGGAAAGAATGACAAGAATAAAAATAATAATAATAATAATAATATTAATAATAATAATAATATTAATAATAATAATAATATTAATAATAATAATAATATTAATAATAATAATCAAATGTTGCACCCCAACTCAGCAATTGAAAGGTTATATCTTCCAAGAGATCAGGGCGGTCGAGGTATGTTAAATCTAGAAGAAACCTGTAAAAAGGAGAAACTTGGATTAGCAAAATACTTCAAAACAAAAAACTTACCCTTTTACCAAACCTTAGCCTTAGCCGATAAAGGCTATTCCCCGCTGAACCTAGCTGCTCCAATTCCCGAAAAGCAAAAATATAACGAGATGTTGAGAACCAAATGGAAAACCAAAGCAATGCACGGGCGCTTCTATGCCAGCTTGCATCAGCAAGAAGTCGACCTTAAGGCAAGCAACAGCTATCTGACTTCCGGATACCTTTTCCCGGAAACGGAGGGAGCTTTATGTGCGATCCAGGACCAAGTTGTCCCAACAAGATTTTACAAAAGGCATATTCTAAAGCAACCGGTTGAAACCACCACATGCCGACTGTGTGGCCACGAGGAGGAATCTGTCCAACATCTTATTTCAGCGTGTACTTACCTGYCACCCACTGTATACACAAGCCGCCATAATAACATGGGAAAAGTTGTCCACCAGTTCGTAGCACAGAATGCAGGTCTTGCTAACAAAGGCACACCAATACACAAGTACGAGCCAAAAAACATTTTAGCGAATTCCAACATTAAAATCTATTGGGATACTACCATTCACACAGACAGACAGGTTCTCCATAATAGACCCGATATGGTTATAATTAACAAAACAACAAAAAAATGCACWATAATTGACTWCGCTATCCCTCTTGACGATAACCTCAGCAGATCATATAAAACAAAAAAAGATAAGTACGTGCAACTTGCTGATGAGATCCAGGAAATGTGGAAGATGCAAAATGTTGAGATTAAGCCACTGATAATTTCTGCCAATGGTCTAGTCCACAAAAACACTCGACGACATTTAGAGGAACTTCAAGTCCAATCGAACGCCCTAACGTGGATGCAGAAAGCAGTCGTTCTTGGAACCACTGCGATCATCCGAAGAACGATCTCTAGGCGTTAACTTCAGTAGCCCTGAGAAATCCGGCTACTGAAAAACTCCACTCAACAGTGTGATAGAAAAATAATAATAATAATAATAATAATATAACATACAAATGCAATATAAAGTGAACAAATATAGGAAATATGAATTTAAGGAAAAACATTATAAAGATCAAAATAAGTACAATAAACAAATACCTACAGAACTATTGGTTAAATATTTGACATAATAATTTTCTACCGTTATTGATAAATGGGCAAGGCTGGTAATACAAAAATATCAATTCGGAAAAAAATGGTGTTGTAGGATCTACACATATTGTTTAAAGGCGAATTAAAATACACATTTGTTTTGCAGCTGCTCAAAGAAAATGTAATCGAAAGGCGAGAACCGGCACGAGGAATAAGAAAGTTTTCATTAAGAAGACTGCTACAATTGACATACGCATGAACTAACCTGAACAAAAATTAGTTACCAGCGACTATTCTTCTATTTTCAAGTAAAGCTAATTAAAATTCTTGCAATAACACACTAGTTGCATAGTTTTTGTCAGGATGTGTACTGTTTATTACAAAGTATAGATATGTGCAAAATCTTCCCTGTTCTCGTTCTAGCGCCATTACATGCACCTTATAGTAAGGACTCCATATAAACGAACAATATTCTAGCTTGGTTCTAATAAAATCATAGTATAAAATTTTTAAAACATCAAAATCTTTGAAACCTGATATATTTCTAACAATTAATTCAGCATTTTATAAGCATGTGCGCAAATGTATCGAATATAAGGAACAAAAAGTCAACTGTGAGTTCATAATAACACCAAAGTCCTTAACTTCCTTAACCCTATCAATAATACACTCATTCTAAGAGTACTGAAAAATAATGGGATTTAATTTCTTTGTAAAAGTAATTACTTTACACTTACTTATGTTAATTTTCAGTTTATTGTTATTGCACCAGATGTTAAATTTATTTAGGTTATTAGGAGTTGGAACCCTGTGTATCCCTACTCGGCGCAAAATATATTCAGGACCTAAACACACCGTAATCAACGAATTGTGTGCGGTTGAGAAGCATTTAATTTTTTAGTATAAGAGAATGATTCACAACATCAAAAGATTTGGTAATCGGTATATGTCACACTAATTTGTTATCTATTGACGATGGCACTTAAAATAGTCATAAAATGAATAATCAAACAAGAGTTAAATGAAAAAGCCGGAGTAGAATAATGGGTACAGGGAAAAATGAAAATAAATGTTAAAGTAACAAGCATTCAAGTAATCAACACAAAAATGGCGGCACTACAACTGAAAACTGGGAGGAAATGATGATGGTTAACAAAAGTAAAAACAAACTCAAAAACACAAATTTACATAAACAGCGACCTTACCAAGTGAGAAATGCAGATAAAACGAGACAGAAAATTGTTAGGGAAGAAAAACAAAAGGGGCATCAAGCTATTATTAAATATGGCAGAATTAATCCAGCCGACGTTAGACGGCAATAGAACAAAAGAAAGATAAAAGAAAAAAAAGAAAGGAAAGATAATACTGGTTCCAAAAATCAGTAATAACTATATCAGAATTGATAAACTTAACGACGACAAAAGAAGAACGTAATACGAGAAAACGGACAAAGAATACGTAGAAATCTGCTACGTTTAATGTTTGGTTATTGTGGCAGTACCTCTTACCTCAGGTTAGTTATTTCTGTTTGATTTGACTCTAACATGATTTATTGTTCGTGGCCATGCGGCTCATCTTTACTTTTATGTCTGACATAAGCATGTAGAACATAAAGGTGAACGCCGGAAAGACAAAATTGATGCGCTTAGGCAAAGAGCTAAATACATACTACATACATACAGGTGGATAAAGAATGGAGACTGTGGAAGAATTTAATTACCTAGTAGTCTCAATAGGTAAAAGTGGAAACTATAACATCTAATGGGTAGATGCAGCCATCAAACTATATCAAGCAATAAATAAAAAAGTTTATAAGCAAGAACGAAGTGACCAGAAAAATAAACATACAGGTATCAGTGTAAAAGTCTATTGTTAGATCAACACTACTCTACGAAAGTGAGACTTAGGTACTGAACAACACAGTGAGCTTAGGATGTCGTCAGTACTGACTATAATCGAAAAAGAATCAGCTAAAATGTTTTGGGTACTTAGGTAGTTTTTAGAGGACTGCTGTCTATTAACTGCATAGAATATTATTTTTTAATTAATTTAATTGTTTATTTCTTTATTAGTTTCAGGTACAGTTGGAATAGTGCTGGATGGAGATTTTTACATACCAGAAACGGATAGTGAAGATCCTCTAGCTACACAGGAAAGGGCACTGCAATTTTGTGTAAGATATGTTGTAGACAATTAATAATAGCATTGTTCAAAGCATGTATCCGGGCTTATATGCCGTGGTCCAATGGATCTTCCTCCTCTTCCATACGTTTCGTTCTCATCTGCGGAAAACATCTTCTGTGGGTTGTCGTAAACGTTGCGATCTCCTCGGCTGCTGTACGACGACTGACACTGATGACGAGACCGGAGACATATGCCAACTTATATTCTGAGCTGGATTAGTTGACGGGTCGTGGTCTGATATGCACCGCCTCACCGGTCTGCAGCGGCAATTACGAAGGGCTGGATACCAAGACCGGTGAACAGCGATGCCCTCGTTCAGCAGCCGAGGAGGTCGCAACGTTTACGACAACCCACAGAAGATGTTCTCCGCAGATGAGAACGAAAAGTATGGAAGAGGAGGAAGATCCATTGGACCACGGCATACATGCTTTGAACAATTTGAATCCGGCCGTGAAAGCCTACGTAAGTTTAATAATAGCATTATTTAAAACTCTTAATAGTTTGGAATCTGGGCTCATCCCATCTTTCATGGCGACTATCCTGAAATAGTGAAAACAAGAATAGCCAACAGAKGTAAACTAGAAGGTTTTGCAAGATCGCGATTGCCATCGTTCACTGATGATCAAATAGATTACGTTAAAGGAACGATAGATTATTTGAGTCTCAAGCATTATCCTTCTGATATGGTCGCTGATGCTGGTTGGCAGGAAATACGGGAACCTTCTATGTAGAAACTTGGAAAAACGAATCGTGGCCGAGTTCTGCTTAAGAGTGGTTGATAGTTGTACCATTTCCGATATCTTTTAGCATGGATCAAGAAAGAATACGACAATCCCGAGATTATTATAATCGAAAATGGGTTTTCGGATAGTGGAGAAATTAATGACTAAGCAAGAATTAACTACTACCAAGTATGTATCGTTTTAGTGATTTTTAAGGGATAATAGTTACGAAGTGTTTGAGAGGAAAGTTCTTATAGCTTTTAACATTGGTTTGAATCGCGCGCTTTCCGGTATTTTATTTACTTTCTGGGCTATTTGTAGCATTAGATATATCTAAGTGACAAAAAAGCAAAGAAAATGGACTGAGTGGAAGAAAAATTACTATTCATTATTTTCCTTCATTAACAATTAAAGAACCTTGCAGTATGTTTTAGCGTCAGGACTAGCATATAGCCCTACTTCGCACTGATTTCGTCAGTGAATTATTGTGCTTTTTATATGTTTCATCTAGTATAGTGGGCGCCAGGAAAGAAGTCGCTCCTTAGGAGTGTAACACCGTCCACAATTTGAACGCAGCGAATCGCATGGATGGGCCGAGTTAATAAATTTATTTACCGTGCTGGCGACATGTATCGTCCCTACCACGTCTGCCTTCTTTCCTGGCGCGCACATTCCGGCTTCGTACTTAGTAAAGCATACCTGTGTAGGTTATTCAGTCAGTATTTCCGTCTGACTAGCTGAAATAACAGCAAAACTAAATACTCCGCTATTATAATACTGAAAACTTTTATAAATGATCGGCGATCAGATATTGCACAGGTCGTCTGGCCTTTATTATTCCATTCATGGCAGTACCTAATAATGATACGGCAAACATAGAATCTTGAGGGACACCATTTTCCAGAGTTTTCTGTATTGATATTTCGCCGTTTATCCGAACCCTGAATGAACCAATTTTACTGACGCTTGCAATCACAAAACAAACAACCGTTTGAATTCAGCCATGTTTTTACAAACCAAGGTTTGATCAATCACCCCACCTTTGGTAATATATCTTGTAATTTTTTATACAAATCACAAATATCTAAATAATGACGCGGATAAAGATAAAAAAAATTATTTTGCAGTACTTATCTGTTACTTCTGTAGTAATTATAGCTAACATGAAAACCAATTTGCATTGTTAATTTTCTTGAGTATATAGGTAACAACTTATCAAATAACATGAGGGGGTTAGATCTGAATTCCTAGAAAATATTTATATAAGGTTATAGTACTTTCTAGTGCTGTAGTGGGCAATGGAATCAGCTTCATTTTAATTTTTAAAAAAACCCATAGCCGTAGGTGTATATATTCATGAAATTTGTGACGACATAACCTTAGCGTAAACAGTTTCCACGATATAACTATATTCGGTAAGGTACACGTAAATATCAACTACGAATGAAGACTGCGAATTCTTTAAATTAATTAAAATGCATGTCTATGCTGTGCTGTCTACACCTCAACCAATTGCAGATAGTACTATTTCGCTGTCATTACAGCTCATCAGCTAGGTGGCTTTGTCATCATGTCAGTGTAATGCTGACAGATGGCATTGCCATCCTAAATTCTTACTTTCTTTAAATTAATATTGATTTGACCACTGTTACATTTTCCATTGTGTCCTTAATAACTATCACAAAACGTCTAATACCGAATGTTTCAGTTATACCTAAGTGCACTACTTGAAGCAATTTAAGAAGATAGTGTTGATGTAACAGCTTAGACTGCATGGAGTCTAATGGATAACTTTCAATGGCGCAAGGGTTACACGTATTTGCTTTAGATACCACAAAGTTTAAGTGCTATAATTTTAACTTTTTAGGCAACGCTATGGAATTTATCATGTAGATTTCAGCTGTTTATTTCAGAAATCTTTGCTACAAGATGCCTTTCGAAGGACTAACAGTGTGGTAATTAAATACATTTAATAAATGATAAAATACAGTTCCACTAGCCTATTTATTGCCTTTAGTTGTATGTTTTTACAATAAAATCTGTTTTAATATATTTCAATTCACTGTATTACGTAGCATATTGCATTTCATTTCCTTCTTAAAAGTAGTTTTTTTTTGCTTCTTGTTTTGGAAACTTAGGCAACCAAGTTTACATGGGCCTATACTTTCAATAGTTTTACACAGCTGCTATGTCTTCTTGCCACGGTTACAGCACCATTCCAAAGCGTGCAAGTCTCTTCTAGTCTGAAGACTCGAAATATCATGTTTCTCAAGCAGATCGCTGTGACAAACACCTCGGGAGGGAAAAACGCCGTCGAGTTTAAAACTTAGTAGTTTTAGAAATTTTCGTTGAACATTTTCAATATAATTTGTATGTCGCATATAATACGGGGTCCAAACAACCGCTGCGTACTCCAATCTAGATCTAATAAATCACGATTGTTACGTGAAATAAAGCCGTATGTTTTAGTGGCACATTTTATGAATCTGTGGAATAAAAGATAACTTGCTATCGAAAATTATGCCAAGATCGTTAAATGTATCGGGTCTAGACAGAGAAACACCCTCAAGACCGTAGTCATATATTATAGGTACAGATTTTAATGTGAACGATAGAACGTTGCACTTAGCTATGTTCAAAGGCAGTCTGTGAGATCTACACCAATTATTCAGTACGTCAAGATTGTTTTGTAAACGAATACAATCGATGCTTGAAACTATGGTAATGGTAGTGTTAAGTTTAAGATCATCCGCATAAAATAAAATGTTGACGTCTATAACGTCGGTTACGTCATTAATAAACGGTATAAAAAACAAAGGACCTAAAGCAGAACCTTGCGGCACTCCAGATGTAACATTGTATGCGCTGGACTCGAATCCATTATATGCATATGTATTGAACTCTATTGTGGGGGTAAAATTTGAACAAATCAATCAAAGCATCAGATATGCCGAAGCGATTAAGTTTGTTTRACAAAATATTGTGATCCAGATTATCGAACGTTTTGGAGAAGTCCGTATAAATCACATCGGCCTGTAAATGACCATCCAAAGCTTCAGCGACAAACTGTGAAACCAAATTGGTGGTAGTAGAGCGTGCCTTGATGAAGCCGTGCTGGTGTACTAATATACTTAGATAAATTATGATATAAATAGTTATGTAAGAGTATCTCAAATACTTTGTTGCATATAATAGAAATTAGTAATGTCCCGTAAATCACACTTTTTGTGGAGCGGGCATACCTTAGACTATTTCCAAATGTCGGGAATTATACGCGTCCTTAGGCGTAGATTGAATAATACCATCAAAGGACGGGCAAATATATGTGCACAGTCTTTTAACAAAAATGCAGGAATGGCATCGGGCCCTGTTGTTATCTTAGGTTTAATTCGCTTTAACGCAGTGAATTCTAATGTGTGACCAGCGAATTTATTGACAAATGTGATGATTCTGCGTAAGATTTGCTAAAGAAATCAACCAAAGCATTTAGAATATTATCTGGCGTATTAAGACACTGGTCGACGTAGTACATGCACTTTGAAATAMTGGATTGTCTTTTCGTTATTAATAAATGACCAGAATTTGKTTGGATCGGMCTTTATTTTGATTTCGGTATTCTGTACAAAACGTTTATAGGAGTCGTTGACCTCAGTTTTTATCAATCCTCGAAGTCTTCTAAATTTCGCAAGAGCTTGAATGTCATTTTTATCTTTATATGTTTTCCAGTATTAAGTTTTAAGTTTAATGTGTTTTACAGTCAATGAATCAAACCACGGCGGATATTTACAAGAACGGAGGGAAGAAAATTTGGGTACACAGATATCGAAAACGCTATTCAATTTACTATAGCATTATTTAGGTCGTCGATATGTTCAAGAGAAACCCAGTCAGTGTTTAATAACATATTGTAAAGACTGAAAAAATTTGTTTACTACTTGCATTTCGGTTACGCACACTATTGTATTGCAACAGGATAAGGGAGTTTTGAAAACTAGTTAATGCAAAAACATGACCATCTAAAAATGAATTATTCATAACGGTATCGACATATTTAGAAATATTCAAATCACCGAGTATTAATAAATCGAAACCATACAATTGATCAAGAGTCTCAATTTCATCAAACAACATTTCATAGTCGATCACTGGCAATCCTGGTGGAATATATACAACAATTACATAAAGAAAGTGATTTGAGGTAGAGACTCTAACACACAAAACATCGATAGTTGGGGAAATAATTCAAAGAGTTTGTACTTATTGAGGTTGAGCTAAAGTCTTTGCTTACAGCAAGCAATACGCCCCCGCCCTTGGTACATTTTTGACTCGTAAAATTTCTGTCGGAACGAAATACAACGTAATTGTTGCCAAAAATTTCATTATTATCTATGGATGAATTAAGCCAAGTTTCTGTGAGTGCTATAGCAGAGTAAGGGGTAAAAAAGAAGCGTTGTAGATTTTTAATAACTTACTTCTAATACTCCTAGTGTTCTGATAATATACGTCTGATATCTTCTTCTGATGTTGATGCTATGAACATCAGTCCTAAACCTTTACCGGACATATAAATACGTTTGCGTTTTCTGCAAATCTTACGAAATAAACTAGCTTCGTGGAGTTTTCATTCTTCATTGTTTCACATCAAGTCAAAAGGATTAATCGGAGAGTGTAACGTAGGCGGGAGTTTTGGACCATTTGAATTCTTCGTGACGACAATCGAGGCAGGGTCCATATACTGAATCGGCATAATTAAATATTGATAAAACTAATGTATCATACAAATAAGTTTTTACTTTGTGGTCAACATATTAAGCACATTAATAATTCTTTTTAAATTCGTCAAAAATTTACAAATTGCATGAGCGACGTATAAATCGAAACACAGCCATTGATCCAGCATAAGTCCCAGACTTCGGACGTTAATCAACAAACTCCAAAATTTTATTATCAATATAAATATTTAAGTTCTGCAATATCTGCTCGCACATCTTGGGCTTAGATGGTATTAATTTGGATTTGGCGGGATTGATAAGTAGCGAATGCTTCCTAAAAGACATTATGTAACACTGTAAATTTTATAATTCAAATAGTCCATCTCGCTATTATGGAAATGGTACATTATTTGAGTATCATCCGCATAAAGATGGTAATCTCCATATTCCATAGATGCCGTTAAAACAGAAGCATATAAAGAAAAAAAGCAGTGGTCCCAAGATGGAACCATGTGGGACTCCACTTCGAACATTAGCAGGTCCAGACTCCTTGTTGTCGAGAGGGACAATCAACACTCTGTTGGCAAAGTAACTCCTAAACATACGGAGAGTAGCTTCACCCCTGCACCCAATACTAAATAATGTAATCGAACGCTCTGGAAAAGTCAAGAAAAACCAAAAGATAGAAGCCGTCATCATTTTATGTTTTGAAATATTATCGGTAACATGAAGCAGAGCTGTTTGACAACTGAAACCTCGCCGGCAACCAAACTACATAGCGGGTCCTAAACTGAATCTTGTGGCGTGCTGAAGCAACTGAGTCATCATTATGTTCTCTAACACCTTGGACAAAAGACGCAGTGCTCTTAGTGATCGCAAGTCTTTATACGCAACAAGCATCTTGACTTTTTGAACCGGCGTAACAAAAACACATTTGCAGAATTCGAAAAAATACCATGACCACGGCAAAAATTGATCATCATGTGGGTAGCGATCGTGAGAGTTACGGGAATACTATGGCGAAACATTTTTAAAGATATCCAATCGTACCCAGCTGAAGAATATCAGTTAACCACGAATACTATCTACCCTGTTACAGACTATAGGAGCAACCGCATAGTGAAAAAAAATACTTTTTCCTCAATATTAGACATGCTATATAGCAGATGCCAAGGCACCAAAAACAAATCCCCAAAAAATTCATCCACATTAAATTTTCTAAAGCAGCGATACCGAACAAAGTTGTCAACAGGACGACCGCAATCCACACGCTATAACGTACAAAAAAATGACCGAAGGGTCTGAAATGTCATGATCAGTAAAGTACCTAGGATTCTCCACAAATGAAGTGGCAATAATAGACTCATACTAAGTAGCGTTACTGTAAAGCTGCCGAAGATTTCGGCGTATTCAGCGGAGATTGAAAGAGTATTTCACAAACCTCGGTCTGAGGTTGTGCTCCTTGTGCTAGGGATCACTACAAAAACCTGAAACAGAACTTGGGACAAAGGCAGGCCTTTTCAAGTAACAGTTTATTAACAACAATTAAATAAATAAATCTGTAAGAAAACAGATACACAAAGTAAATAATGAAAGTGTTTGTTGTAACTTACATTAGTGCTAGACCGTCGGCCTCCGCTTGGGGGTAAATAGCTGAGCTACTTGCGGGAAGTGCAGTGAACAGCAATCTGCTGATCTTTCGTTAGCAGTAAACTGAATTTAGGATAATGGTTTAGAATTGATAAATGTTAATTTTGAAAATATAGTTACGGTATTTTCAAATTTATCTATTTCTTCCTTAAAACGTAGTATCCAGAGGATATTTATACAGGGTGAATCACAACGAGTTTCTATTAGATGTTTATGGAGAAGCGGGCAGAGCAGAATTATGAAATTCTGCAGTATTAAGTTTTCGAATGTGATCTTTTTAATGAAAATAATGACAACTTCAAATTACTTCCGGTTGTATACGCCTACCACAGAGCAAACAAATGCGAATCGAAACAATTGCTGTCGATAACATGAATGGCAAAGGTCCAAAATACACCTTGGTAAAATCAAATTTTGAAAATAGTGTATTTGGCAGGTACAGGGTGACGTCATAGTTACGTATCTAAAAATAGCCAAAACTCAAGAAAATTAAATGGACCCCCCCTTTTCATGCCGTTTTTGTATTGTAGAAAATATTTTAATTGGAGTTTGTGTAAAACACTATGAGGCTACCAGTAACATATTTTATTATATTTAACATTTTATGTGGAAAAACTGTTGAAATGGCATTTTATGCCACATCCAGAGTGCTCTGGATGCAATTTGACGGACATTAAAACAAAAGGCTGTTTGCAGTTTATGTCACGCCTGTAATTTGAGGGCATTGAAAATGTCACGTCTAGGTTATTCAAATGAAGATTTTTTAAATTTATTGCTAATCCGTGACGAATGCAACAAAACTATATCGAGAACATGTCGAGTGAGACCGGATTGCAAAACTGTACGAATACTGTTAAAGAATTACTTGGATTTTGGGGCATACCGTCCGAAATTAAATAGAGTTAAGCCGTTAAATAACGAAGACGTAGAAATAAATGTTCTAGCGTTTTTTTTTTGCTACCTACGGAGAAGCTGCGAAACGCGATGCATCCAAAGCACTCTGAATGTAGAATAAAATGCGATTTCAACAGTTTTTCACATAAAATGTTAAATACCAGAAAATCTGTTACTTGTAGCCTCATAGTGTTTTGCACAAACCTCAACTAAAATATTTCCTAGAATACAAAAGCGGCTGTTGTGACGTCACCTCGTAACTGCTGAATACAATATTTTCAAAATTTAATTGGACCAAGGTGTATTTTGAACCTTTGCCATTCATATTATTGACAGCAATTGTTTCGATTTGCATTTGTTTGCTGTGTGGTAGGCGTCGAACAGGACCCTATAGCTATTTAAAAAAACTCTCATATCTCGAAAATTTCAACATTTCAGTATATCATGTATTACATAAAGTCGCACTAGAATTTTACGTAGAATCCAAAACTACAAAAAATATATATAGGTCTATTTAAAATAACAAAGTTGGTACCGGAAGTCATTTTAAGTTATCATTATTTTTATTAAAAAGATCACATTCGGAAACTTAATACTGCAGAATTTCAGAATTCTACTGCGACCGCTTTCCCAGAAACGTCTAAGAGGAACTCGTCGTGACACACCCTGTATATTTAGAGGAAAACAAAGAGCATTATGGTATTTAATTGTTTGTAATAGAAATTATTATTGTTTAATTCAGAAGTACTAGAACCTATTAGTCTTTGTTTGGTATTGTTTTTATTTTTACCAGTTGACATTGTTGATATCTTCAGACAAAAAAAATGTTGATATGACACCCATAGTAGACGCGTCAACAATTAAATTGTGGTTAGTAATAGATGATACCTCCCATCCCTGCTGCAGCATATTGCTTAGCTGTAAGAAATGCATGGTAATGTTGTAATTCTCTTCGCTGATTAGTAAAAGTTTATTTAACACCAAACTCACAGCACTAGAGGATCAGTTTCTATAATTTCAACGTTCCAAAAAGGCGACCAAATATAGTAATTAAGCAGATTACAAGGCGTGTCCGGTGAGTCTACGCGAAGATCAATTCACTTAATGGCAACAAGTTATAATCGTCTTAATTCAGCAGCATATGGGATATTTTCCCGTTGCCAATCCTTCAATGTCCGTGGCCTGAAGATTTATTAGTGAAGCGGCGCACTGTCAAAGGTGGGTGAGGCGATACTCTGTGATCGCAGGTCAGCGTAAAAAATGCAGTGCCGCGGTACGATCGAGAATTTCACGGGCTCGATGGTTGTATAAATCAAGGTACTATTAGCGGATGGGTAGGTATGTCTTTTTTCTCTGTTCGTGCGGAAACTGGCAACAGGTGTGCTGGTACAAGTAGGTATTCAGCAGAGCTCACACCAAACGTAAAAAGTGCGTTGACCCGGAGATTTATTGCCCTTTACGCGAAATACTGCAAAACTGCATTTTCCGTTCTTATCTGCCTGCCACGAAATTATTTGCAAATAAAAAAAAATGCGCAAGACGCTTACAAATCAAGCAAATTAATTTTCGAGATAATAAGAAGTAGACACTTGAACAGTTTTTATTTTTACAGCTTTTAGGCAATATTTTGCAGTTGACAAGAACTTCTAAATAACAATAAGTAATAGAATTTAGTTGGTTACAAGCAGATGCTGTTTATAAAAGACCTATCCAAACTACTTTTTACATACATGGTATTTTAATGGGTTAACGGGGTTTAAAGCTGGCAATATTTTTTCAATCCATATATATGCCTGTTAACCCATTAAAATATCACGTATATTCATTAAAAATGAATTCAGGCAATAATTATCTTCATTAGATATAATATATTTGGGTTGCAATTAGCTACTGGTCGCCATAATAGGGCCACCGCAACGAATTAGGCTCTAAAGCTTGAAAATACTGAGCGACGAGCTCAGTAAACTTTAGTAAACTTTGACGTAAATATGCTGCTCTGACCTCGATTTTTAGGGCTTTGATAACTCAGTTATTACAGCGTTTGACTACTATTAAAGGTCCCGGATTCAAATCCCGGTCAAAGCTGGCAGTTATCAGTTCATATATATGCTTGTTAACCCATTAAAATATCACGTATGTTCAGTAAAAATGAATTCAGGAAATAAGAATATCATATCGGGAGATTCGTCAGGAGTGTAAAGAAGGCATGACTTGAAGCTCGATTCGTTCCAATTATTTGCGTTGTAGCCAGAACGGAGGCGTTATTAATATTATAAAAAAATCCAGCATCTCTGACCATAATACCGTACAATGCGCGGAACCATTGCGCTACTGTCTATCTCATTTCGTCAAAATTCATTAAGTTATCTCTAAGTGATCTAAACATATTAAATAAATTATGATGTAGAAGGTAGACAGACTGAGTATGATGAAGGTTATGGGAAAGGCAATCACTGATGGTTAAGAGAAGAACTCTTCAACACAACACAACAGCACAACAAAAATACATTGTAAAAACGTAACTCTTAAAAACTTACATTGAGTTGAGGTTGATATTTAAATAGGTATGTTCACCCAGATATACGATCCTTCGTTGAATTGCCACATTCGACGATTAAAGTTATATCACAACGCTTTAAACACCAATAACTATAACCAAATGGTTCCACACATGTGTTCATACACAAGAACAAAGTGACAACGATCACATAATTAGACAAGTCAAGGATAACAGTCCTAATAATTTAAGATCGAATGTTGTTTATAAGATTGGTTGTAAGTCGTGTTATATTGGACAGACTGGTAGGTATTTAGAAAAAAGGATGGATAAAAATATGAGAGATACACGTCTTAAATTAAGTCTGTATTAACCGAACATTGTATGAAAACCAGTCATTCTTTTAATTTTAATGATGTCAAAATTATCTATTTCGAGCTCAATATGATGAAAAGGTTGTTTTTAGAAAAGGTGTACGTCAACATAGAGACTCATTGCATTAATAAAAGGTTAGATATTGAGGGCTTATCAAGAATTTATACTTACCTTATTCGCACTTTCAAATAATTTTCAAATAATTTTTAGTGGTTTCGCAGCGTTACTTGTCTGATTCTCTAATTGTCTGATCGTTGTCAATTAACTGTCACTTTATTATTGGCTCTTCTATATGAACACATGTGTGGAACCATTTTATTATAGCTACTGATTTTAACGTGAGATAAATTTTAATATGCGACGAATTTTAATATGTTGCAATTCATCGAAAGATTATGTGGCTGGTTGAACAATATCACCATCGACTCATTGTAAGTTCTTAAGAGTTATGTTTCTACAATGTATCCTACTGTTGTGCAATCTTGTAGCGCCCCGAAGAAGGAATAAAATGATTGCGAAAGCTTGGCTGAATTATGAAGAGTGTTTCTCTTAACCAGTAATTGCTATTTCCATAACCTTCTAGTGTTAATATTAAACAAAATTTTCAAAAAAATATATTTTTATTTTAGCATCCCGTATATTAATATCAACTTTGGTAATGCAGTAAGTTTAGTTGAATCAGCGTTGCGATTATATCTGTGCCGAGGAGGCTTAATAAGCCGAAACAGCGACATTGCATAGATGTAATTTTATTATTATTGTTTGAAAACTGCACTCTTCGCAGAAATCATCGATGGGACCTCTGTCGGTTTTAAAACGCCCACAGCAAAGTGGGCTACCGTTCGGGTTAGTTCCCCACAGAGACGAGTGAATAACACCAAATTGCCACTAGATGGCACGGTGTTGTTCACATCCTAATTCTCGCATACAGCTCGCCTACCTTGGCGTATATAAGGGAAACCGTGTTGTCTGATTGGTACTATAACTGTGCTGAGGATGCTTAATAAGCCGAAACAGCTGTCGACAGATTGTTTTGACGCAGGCGACATGGCATCATGGATGTAATTTTATTATTATTAAACCTATCTCCGATTTTTCATTTGTATATTTAAGATTCATAACATCATAACTTACACAGTTGCTAAAAAGCGTGACGTACGAACATATTACCATTTTCAAAAGAAAAACCCGCACAATAGCAAAATGTAGATATGTACATACGTCCGATAGGGAACGGAATCACCAATTAGAAGTCGCCGTGGGATATCTCTTAAACAATGGTCGTGTTTAAAATTCTAATCACTTACTGACACGTAACGTTGTACTTCTCACATTAAGAAACTCTCGGATGAATACTAAAAATGGACACGTCTAACATGCTGCAAGATAATAGATGTAGCGACCTTTTGTAGAGCCAACATTGTGTAGAATTGTCATATAAAACGCACATTAGAAATAGTACAATGGTAATAATATCAACTGAACAGAGATTACATTGTCTTAATAGTAGTCTTAGGATAATAACTGCGAGAGTAGAAAGCGTGACATTACACTTCAACACAGTCGAAACATCTCAATTAAATGAACGTAAAAAAGAAGAACACTAGCGTTTACCTAAAGCAGTCAAGCCTCGCTAATAGAAACGAATATTGCCATTTTTGCAACTGTACCTATCTTAAAAGCCCATTTAAAAAAGTTGCTGTAGTGAACTGTCCTACAATAAAAAGACAACTATAAATACATCTATTAAATTAATTCGCTTCGACAGTGGCGTACAAATAGATAGGTACTTAAGAAGCTTTCATATGAAAACATACCACTTGTATATAGAACATGATGAAAAATTTATAGTATTTACTGTTCTGGTACATATATTTGAGTAACTTAAACATTGGCCTATATAAATCCAAGACACCAATGAAAGTTAATCCGATATACGTAGTTATAAGCAACAATACTAAATGCAGTATTGCTTAATATTGGACAAACTGAAGATAAACGAATGTACTCCACTTAGTATTTAATTTAGATAATGATTAGTTAAATATTTAAATGATTAGTAAAATGATTAGTTAAAACAGTCTCATCAAAAATTATTATAATCAAAGAAGCTAGGATTTAAAAAGTAAAATAAATAAATTTTTTATTTAAATCAAATACCCATAAACGATTAATTGATGACCTTGCTAAATATACTGCAGAGTACGTGATGTATCATCTTTATTATATAAATTCAGTATTACGATTTCCGAGTTTTGTTAAAATACTTAAACTCGTGTAAGAATCATATACAGGGCGTCCAGTAACTTACGGGTCATATCCTAACATTAGCTTCCTTGGCTTAAAATAAGCCAAAATAAACCAACTTAGCTTATGAACAAATTTTGTCTACTTAAGTTATTTTTCTTTGTCAAATTTTTGCGACAGCCCTTTAGTTTTTCAAAATACTTTGTATAAATATGGTACAGTGATAATATATTTAATTAGTATAGACATATTTACAATTCGAATAAAACACAAAGAGGGCGCTCAGGACGCTTCTTTTTCATTTCGTTTCTGTGATACGTTGTTGTGGGATAAATTATAAAACATTTTTTTAATTTTCTTAAAAATTTTTGGATTTACTATGAAAAAGGTATACTTTCTTCTCATGTGTCGCTAAAATGAGAACATGTGAATCTTACCATTTAAATGCAATGTTCTCGGAAAGGGTCAATTTTAGCTGCCTGAATAAAAAGTATCTCTTTTTGTTTTACAAGGTCCAAAGACTGAAAAACATGTATTTTTGAAAAAAATACTTAAATGTTTTAAAGTTAAGGGTTAAAATGTGCGGGGTTGGTCCCCTTCCGCCCCTCCGATAGCGAGAATAGCGCATCGATTTCGAGATCGAGAACTGAGTTTTACTGCTTTTTCGAAATCGAGAATGTTAAAATATCGTCTCATCTCGTCTTGTGAAAACGAGGGCCAGAAATAATGTGTTCGATGTTGTTTAAAGTTCTGGCGGAAACTGCTAACACAATTCTCCAATCAATGAAGTTAAAAAATGTTCTTCTGATGGTCGATACTCATTACGAGTTTCGCGGAGAAGTGATAGCAAAAAAATAGGAAATGCAAATTTCCAGACTATAAATATATGTGGTGTGTTTCCATAAACTTTTAATACCCTGCTTAGTTTGAGACACGCCATATGAGTAGTAACGCAACTTTGAATAATGCAAAACACATGCTGTAATGATACAGAATAACATCAAGTCGGTTCGAAAAAGGCACGCGTTTCGCATATGATACGTTTAATAAGTTTATCTTCCATTTATTTAAGTAGTTCCCCTCGTTTTGTTATTTTTATAGTATAGATAGAACAAGTAAAAACCCTTAAACTCAGTACACAACTTCCGCAATAATTAAAGAAATCACTTTGTTGCACCACAATATTCGTTGATGCTGCAGTTTTGTTTTAGATGTTTTTCACTAGAGGGTGCCCGTAAGATTGTTCCAATGACGTTGTAACCCATATTTTTTAAGTGAACAAATTAAATATTTTATTTACAACCCGTATTGCATTCTCCAGTTAATTTATCCAAATGCATGACGAGAAACTAAATATTGGATAAAAATAATAGACACTAGAAAGATCTAATGAATGCTCGATATAAAATTTTCACGCATGTTAAAATAATATAATAAACACTCGATAAATGTAACGAATGTGCTGTAACAAATTCAAATGTTTTCTGAATTATTAAAAATATTCGTTAAATAAATAATAGATGTTCGATTAATTTAAGGAATGCTCAATACCAGATTCGAATTCTTCCGCAATTAGTAAATATTCGGTACAATATAATAAATGCTCGGTAAATGTTAAATGGAAAATTGATGGTGAAAGAATAGGTACTTGCCTTCAATAAAAATGGCCTCTCCATTTCTCCTTCTAAGCAGTAGCTGTACAACACTTTTAAACATTATTGTAGGTACTCATATTTTCATTAAAAATAAAAGAGTGAAAAAAAATAAACATTTAATTAACTAAACAAACTGTTTACATAATTGGAAAACAAAATACACTCGCAACAAAGAACTTAAAATATTGTTTGGTAGGTCAACTAATAACACTTCAATCTGATATAAAAATGGCATATGTACAACATACATCAGGGAAATATTAACCTGTCACTTACCTATTGAAATAAAAGAGTTCTTTTAGATTGGCTGGTCGCCCACGCAGTATCTTCTTTCCAATTGGAATTGCTTTTGCTTTTTGCACCAAACAGAATGTTTAGCGTTGGAAAATGGACACGACAAGCGGCTGTTTATTTGTGATGCGATATAATGCATTTCAAATTATTCTAATATGCAAATTTGATTTAACAGTGAACATGACTTATCGAGCAGTTATATTTTCTTCTAATGCATTGTTGAAAAATGCTAGATTTAATTCAATCGTGAACGTAAATTAAATATTTTTTAGTGCACATTTCAGTGAAATACCGACTGAGCGTGCAAATAGGATATTTTATACTGTGAGTTTATAAAAAATACAAGTCATTTTCTATAATTTTATCCTGCATTTTTTATATTTTATCGAGGATTTAGTATTTTCTAAATCTGAAAACTGTATTAAATTACCGGGCGTTAATTACAACTCATTTTTTAATGCAGAATATGAAAAAAGTACCGGTGAACCCGTTTTTTGCCAAATCGCTTAGTCAAGGCTTAAAAATGATAAAGTTTAACGTTGGGATCTGTGGCGTCATGAGCACTTGAGCTCCGGTGGCAACTGATTCATTGTGGCCAACAAGGGCATCTGACATTTAAAACCATATTTGCATTTGGCAGAAAACCTTTACGTGTAAAAATAAGACACTAAAACATTACAAATATTTTTCTAATGTTAGCATCTTACTGCATTGGATCCAGGCAAGGGCTCACGTATATTATAATATCTACTTAACGATTTGCGGTCAAGGGTTATAACCCCAATAGGAAATCGAAGCAAAATCTAAGTATTTTATACCCGAATCGGTGTTTTCGATTTACATTGATTTTTCGATTCGAATCGATATTTTCAGGTCGAATCGATACATTCGATTCGATATGATACTTTATTTCGAATTGATTTCTAGATATTAGGCCTAGTAACAGTGGACGAAGATATATCTGGAATTGCAGTGACGCCTCTGAACACAGACGATCTGGTCGAAAAACAAGTTTTCCAGTTTCCCAGAACTCAACTGACAGATTATGCTAACCGTTGATATATGCTGTACTTGAAGCACTTGCAGTCAAAAGAAGATAAATCTTTGAGAAGTGCCCATTCATTATTGCAAATAGACGCGAACACGACTAATAGCACTAGACCATAAAATTAAATGTTACTTATACTTGATGGTGCAAAAACAGGAGTATGTTGGGATGCTGAGTGCTGCAGGCGATGATAATACGTAACTCAATGGGCCGTGGAAAGCTTTTGTTTGTCAGCTAAGCAACTACATTTAGAAGGGAAAAGCTGCTTTATTATTATTGAATAGTTTTTTTTAATTTATTTGTCAAATGGAACACCGCATGTATTATTAGAAAAAAAAACAAATATCACTTAAAATTACTTAAAATACTACCTACCAATCTAATAAACACATTGGCAAATGATTTTCTTTTACCATTAATGTGGTGAAATTTTTGTACAGAATAACAAATTTAATGCACATGGACATTATTACCTGATGCCCTTCGATATAGCAATTTCATATTACCAAACGCATTTGAACGAAACGCTACGAAAAGCGGTCACGACTATAGTGGACAATGTTTCGGTGAACGATCAATAGGAGCAACAGCCCTGCCCATTGTATTTCGATTACAATATTAATTACTACGCGCTTTAAGAATTTTAATTAGTCTTCCGTTAAAAAAGCCGGGAGGAGGAACTGACGCATACGCATAGGTAATGTTCATACAAAGGGGAATCAACAGGTGTTGGTGGCCAAAGCCGGCGCCGCAATTTGTATTACAATAATGCTGCAGGCTCTTGGCTCCCTTTTGTTTAATTAATTAATAATTTCGGAATTTCGATGAACCAAAAGCTAGAGAAGAATTATGATCAGCAACTTTTTTTGTTAAAATTGCATGAAAGAAAACCACTCAAGGTCCAATTTCACTTATTTAATGGTAAATTGTGCAGAGCGCTTTAATTTATTCAAGTAGCCACCATTAGTGTTAAAATCGACTTTACCCTATATAAAAATGGATAACCGTAAAAGCTTACCAGATTAAAAATACGTGAACTCTTACAAACATGTTAAAAAACGAGATCACATTGGTTTATATATTCAAAATTTATTAAGGAGGTGGGCACATGGCACCCACCCACCTTAGGTTCAAGCAAAATGGTACCTACACATGAGTGTGGAAATGGTCCACACATATACAGGAAATGAATGCCAGGTAGTAATTCGGTTAGGGTAACAAGCAAAATGTTAGGAGCATACGAGATTAAATTCCAAGGCGAGGGCTATAAAAATACACTCTCCAGAAGAAGCACACAAGATCAGGGGCGTACGCGATAAAATCTCCATAAAAACTATATGAAAATTAAAAACAGTTATACCGTACGATTTTGTTTATACCTCCAGTTTTTGGTGTGTTGTAGGGCATTAATATAAATAACACATATATAAGAGATACGAAAAATATAGGGCGTAGGTACGTGATCAAATGCAGATTCGCAGTGATTCCGTACGATATTGTTAAATCTCCAGTTTTTTTATATGCGCTATAGTACATCAATATAAATAATATCCCCAAACTGCACACGAAAAATCAGGGGCGTACGTAATTAAATCTTAATTCGAAATCTATGAAACTTCCAGTTTTCGCATGTGTTTTGGGACACCAATATAAACAAAATGTCCACGAAACACGCCAAAAAAGCAAGGGGATACGTGATCAAGTTTCAGCTCGAATTTTGTCAAAATATGCCGTGGTGGGTACTCTATGTTCTTTTTTTCACCTGCAGTTCTAGATATGTGTTGTACAATACAGTAAAGGAGCATATGAGATGAATTTCATGTGAGACTTATGAAAATTCGCAATAGTCCTGTACGACTTGACGTACGCACTGAATATTGAGTATCTGTTGGATATGTTATTTACACTAATGTTCGGCGCCGTTCTTAACACGTGTTATCAAGCACGAGATGGCATTACCGAAAGGGCGGCCAAACAACCAGACCTTGCAGATAATGTGGGTAGAGTGGTGCTTTGGGTTTTATTATTTTACAGTCATTGTTACTGTTACAAGAAATCGTAAATTTACAAACCTAATGAGATTGCGACTAATAGTACAATTCATAAGACTTGACAACTTATTTAGATGAGTTATAGATGCGCCTTCAAGGGAAAAATAAACGAATAGATACAATGTTTCGACCTAGAGTAACATTTGAAATGAAACTACAACTGTGGCATTCACAAATTAAGATATAAAATTTCATACATTTCGAAATAATGGCTAAACGTGCTGATGTTGACTGCGACAAATATGTTGCCTTGCTCTTCTGATTAATAGAGGAATTTGAAAACAGATCTCAATATTTTGAAAACAAAATCCTTCTGAATCTTAAGCAGCATATATCAAGATCTGAAAATGTAACAAACTCGTTCGAAATCACAGCAATTTTTTGGTTTTTGAATAAGGATTTGATCACGTAGGCCAATTTTCATTTTTAGTTACTGACTGTAGGTACAGAGTGTGCGTCATTGTATGAAGAGTAAAGGTGTAAAAGATTATGTTGGAGAGAAAATGTAGTAGTAATTGACAAAACGATATTGCAGTCTCTTATTTTGATTATGACTAAAAAGTAATACCTAAATAAAAAAATATTTTTTAGTAGAGCGCTTTTATGTAACATTGAAGTGTAATACGGAGTATTTTCACCCTTATATTCTGCTTGTAGTTTGTTAGAAAGCTGCAGTCTGGTCAACTATAATTTCGTAAATCTCGAATATGTTATGGAAGCAAAAGAAGTATTGCTTTTCTCGAAGATTGTATTACTTTTGCTAAACATATAAAAATGATAAAACTACATTATTTATCCAATCAACGCCATCATTTATAATAGGAAAAGACAACGACAAAAGCCCATAATGCGAAAAAGTCGTTGATTGTCAGTTGCACAAGATACATAAATTCATTAATAGTGCATCTTCTTGTGACGCAAAAAATCATGCAATAACATTTGTTTTACCAGTTAATGTTGTTGAGGCTGAACTAGGCAGTGTTTTTACCCCTTATATTAATATCTTTCTTGCAGTTTGTTAGAAAGCTACAGTATTTGTCCGGTTGACTGCAATTTCGTAAATGCATGGCTTTCCTTGAAGATTGCATTGCTTGTGCTAAGCACGTAGAAAGGATAGAACTAGACTATCTCTCTAAGCATCGCCATTCTTCATTCATTTAGGAAAAGGAAACGATAAGAGCCCTTAATGCGACGAAGTCGTAGGTTGGCAGTTGCACAAGACATCACATTTGTTTTAGGAGTTAATGTTGCTGGAGCAGTAGTTCTTGGAGTTTTTGCAACAAAAAATCAAATCATTTCTTATTATCATGGGCGTAGCTAGGACGTAAACGCATTGTCTACCCTAAAAATATCGAAAATACACTGTTTTCGTTCTTCTCATTTTCATTATTTATGTACTCGTATTTCATTCAATGCATAGATAGATTATAGGTTTACTAGCCAACTGATATGGCAACTCCGCCATACCCACGATTAGTCACCGAATTGGGGAAGTACCGCATTTATATTGCAATTTTGGGGTGTACAAGTGACCAGGAAGTTAAAAATAAATATAGAAAAACATATTAATACATACAAACTTCAGGTAGCGCTAGCGCTACGAGTGAATTGCGCCAGGTACAAAAAATTTTTCTCCAATACCTCAAATAAAAAACCTAGTTGAGGACATTTGTGCTAGCAAATCATTTTTTGAATGTGACTTTGCCGCATATAGAAAATGAAATAATTAAAAACACAATAAATTCTGAGGCAGTCTTTAACACACTCAGCAAAGAACAGAAAACTAAAACTTTGTTAACAAATTAAAATAACAAAACATTTTTTATTTTAAATTTAGTTTCGCCGAACACAGTCAGATCTTCAACTCTGCTGCAGAATTTGTATGAGGATAGTTATGAATGATTTCCGAAATTGATACCTTACGGTGGCTCAGCTAGTCGGCTGCGCCCCCCTCCCCTCTTAGAAAAATATCTTGGCTACTCCAATGCTTTTTACGATTTTGTTTATTAATAATAATAATATATGTTTATTTTCAACAGGTGAGTCGCCCAATTACAGAAAATAAACTAATTAGAATATAAACTTAATATAAACGCATACTTAACATAAATAAGCATATTAATCGTGCTGCATGTGACAACTTATAACAATATAAGAAAAGGAAAAAAGAAACCTTAAATTTTGCTTAAACACCAAAAAAAAAAGTTTTTCATTTTTAATATAATTAAATGCATGATAGTGGATATCACAACTACTGCTAATTTTGTTAAAATTGCTACACATAACATATAATCCTAAAGTTTTAAAGGCGCTATCAACAATATTTGTAATTGTGTCGTATCTATTCAAAGATAGTAAAGCAACGACATCAAAAGATTTAAAAAGTTTACTATCAAAGGTAATCCTTAAATCTTTAAATTTATCTGTTTCTTGTAGAATGTATCCACTTACCTTATAGTTATACATAATCGGGTTTTTCCTATTTGTGTAAGACATAATAAAAAATTTAGAAACGTATAAGTTTAATCTGTTAAGCTCGCACCACTTGAGATGATTATTGATGTTATTCTGTAAGGCTTGGCAATCTTCGTCAGTTTGAATTATATTATAAAGTTAAAGGTCATCAGCAAATAAAAGATAGTTTCAAGTTGATGTTGAAGTAATATCGTTAATAAATAAAAGAAAAAGTAAGGGTCCTAAATCTCACGAATATGTACTTTGTAGGAGGAGGATATTAAAGATTTTGAGCGAGAACGATAGTGTTTAAAAATATTAACAAAACGATCTATTTTCAATTTTTTATACCTATGAAATAAGAACTCTTCTTACGAGGACAGTTAATGATATCCCCATTGAACCATGGAAGGTAGTGATATTTGCAGTTCTGTTTTAAAGAATATTTAGGGACATGTAATGCAAAAATGTTGTTCAGTGTGTTGTAAAATAGAAAACACGCTTTTTCAAATTCACTATAGCTTTTTAAAAACTGAACAATCAATAGAACAGAGAGTTTCATACAGTAGAACAAAATTCGCCTTTTTGAAATTAGATGCATCAGAATAGGGTCGTCCCGCAAATTTCATAGTTTTAACCTATGCCTTTTATTGCTTACATCATGAATACTAGTGCCACGCATCTATTTTGCTTTCAGATTAATACAACTCGTAACAAACAGTGGTAGAAAAATTACCCTGTTTCAAACATTTTCTTAAATCCGCCAAGAACTACGCAAGAGGTTCCTAATTTCCGTCATGCGCACTGCTAAGCTCCCTAGGTAACTAGGTGCTCACTGTTGTCAGTTTTATGAATAGCCAGAGAAATACAAATAATGCAATGGGAGTGAGAGAGAGGGGCGAAGGTATAAGTATAACCGTCAACGTCAATATTATAATGTAAATATAGGAATAACCTCTAACTGTTCATCAGCAGTAGTATTCTTACAACACGGAACAAAACACTTCTTAACGTAAGCCATTCTGACATTAAAAAAACAACAGGTTACCCAAATACCTCGACAACATCTTGCTCCACCACTTAATCTGACAAATACGAAACTCGAAAGTTTGACCAAACTATGTAAACAAAAACGCATGGCTAGAGTTGTTAGGGTTATTCGTTACACATGTGACACATGCAGCACGTGCGAAGGTGCGATGTTTTCAGCAGTACTTTACCGTTTTCTTCCTAACGACGCCCAGAGATCATCCTGACAGTTTAAAAATTTATCATATCGTTGTCATACGAAAGTATGCAAACTAAACGTTATCAAGCTTCAAGCGTCGTTTAATTCCTCATAATAAAAACATGAGTTCTAAAGCAGGTTCAATGGTTAAAGTGCTTTCGTATTTCAGCAAAAGGCCAGTGAATGCCCTTATTATATTGAACTGTTCATTATAGAATAAACTGACTGAAGGATGATTTAAGTTATTTTCACAAATACGCCTTAAGTTGACCTAGGTACGAATGTCACAATGCCAGTTTACGAGTACATTCCTCACGGTATCGCGAAAATTTGTCCACAAAGGCAACGCGACGCACCTCAAAAAATGTAAACAAATATTACTTGCAATGCCGCTAGAGCACTGGCTATTATTGGTGTTTCTCGCTTTCGTCAGCATGCGAACCTTTTACGTCATCTTCGTGGCGGAATATCGAGGATTTGAAACGGATATTCAAAAATCCATACTTTCACGTTTTTTTTTCTCGGCAAAGAAGAACCTGAAAAAATCACAAAAAATGTCTTTGCGCTTCAATTTTTATGTACATTTTAAATGTAAAATAAAAAAAAATTGTGGGACGACCCCATTGCACAGTGGAAAATTAGTTAAGGTTTTATTTTGTGGAGAAAGCTCGATATGCAACGCAGGATGAAAATTATCCTACAAAACAAGTGAAGACATTGACTTGTTCGAAAAAAAAAACAAGATCTAGAATGGAATTATAGGTGTTAGGAATGGTATTAAGCTGATGAGCATTTAGTGTGTTGCTAAATGTAGAAAGAACAGAAGCAAATCTATTACTGAGATCAGAAATAAATGTGGGAGTATTAAAATCACCTAAGATTATAAAATTGTGGTTAATGTTAGCGCATATAAAGTATGACAAAAAATGCCAAAAAATAAATGGAAGTCATAAAAAGACATTGTTAGTTTTGATTTATTATTCAAAGTTAAGCTAACACCAACTAAATCAATGGTAGGAACAGCGTTGTTGATGACTGACAAGTTATTTTGCAAGAAACAATTTAGTTGTTTAGAAATATTGCCACGCCACCACCCTTTTTAACGTTCATAGCAGAAAAATTTCTATCACATCGAAAAATGGAAAAATTAAGGGGAAAAAGTTCAGTAATATATGGCACCAGATAACCAAGATTCACTTAAAGCCACAATGTCATAGCACGAAGATACCATGTACTGATAAACATAATTTATTTTCGTTCTTAATCCTCTAACATTGATATAAGCAAGAAAAGCCATTGGGTTGTTTAAAGAAATAATTCTAGGAGATCCATTATAGTTGCAAGCAACAATCTATGACACTCATTATACGAACATCCGATTACCGCTCACAATGGTTTACAAGCTGTCGTAAATAACAGACGGGTTCGGCACGGCCCACTGTTTGCAGCGGAGTGGACCGTATCCAAAAATTGTGTTTAGGCTTTTTTAGAATTTTTTCCCTTCCACACATAAATCAATGAGCATTATTTGGTATTATTATTTGAACTACAAATATTTCTCGTCTAATAGCTTTTAATGTATGACTAAATCGTATTCTTTCCTAATTTAATGAGTAGTATCTATTTTTATAACCATGAATGGTAAACATTCCACTTTCAATGCGGCAGCCCATACTTTCTAATTTTTGATCGCGGTGTGCAATCGTCCTCTACCCTGTTTCTTCACAGGTTAAATTTTTCTTTTAATCCAAAGGTTCATAAACTTAGTTTCCACCTGTATATTTTTTTTAAATAAGAAGAAATCGGAACTATTCTACTCCTACTATAAACGGTATTGAAAGCATATGTGTTTACTTATATTTTACAGCATATAAGCGTACCAAGTGCAATATTTTATACTTATTCAGTCATATCTACATATATGCTTACATTTAGCCACTTATTAAGAGGCGTTTGTGACAAATATATTTCGTAGGGCAACTGGTCAAACAGATTATTGCTGATTTTAAACCGTGGGGCAACTGAGTATCTCCGAAACAATTAAATATGTTCATTCTTATCACTAGGATCAGTCCCGGCATATACCTGAGTCCTTAATCGACTGCTCCGAGCATACCCTGCAAAAGTTTGTTAAAACCATTGGCTTTTCAATGAAAAAGGTGGAGAAGAAGCAATGTTTGATGGAAAGCCAGGTAACAAGAAAGTGGAGATACGATTATTTAAAATCTAAAAAATGTATAGGCAGGAAAATCGTCCGCTATTTTTCCTTGACGAAACATGGTACGATACCCATGATACAATAAAAAAAGGATGGGTTGATGACTCAGGAAAGTGCAACGTCAATATTCCGGCGTCAAAAGGAAAAAAAATAATGATTCTACACGCAGGAGTTGAAAATGGTTTCGTTCCTGGAGCCCTGTATCTTGGATGTAAAAACTTAAAAGAAGCAAGCGCCGATTATTATTCTGATATGAATGCGGAAGTGTTTGAAAATTGGTTCAAAAACATTTTATTGCCCAAATTGCCACCAAACAGCGTCATAGTAATGGACAACGCTAGTTACCATTCGGAGCAAGTGGATAAAATTCCAAATACAACAACTAATAAGGCAACCATTCAAGAGTTTTTCAGAAAATAAGATTTATATTTGGAAGAGGACTACACAAAAAACAACTGTTGAGAGTGCTTGGCACAAAAAATTTTTCGAAGAAATTTAAAATTGACTCTCACTTCTAAATGTGGACACCCCATCCACCCCTATCATTGCATTTTCAACCCCATTGAAATGATATGGAGGCAGTTGAAACAAAAAATTCGACAAGGGAACACAGGTGGAAAATTTAGCAATGAACGAATCATGTACAAGAATTAATAGTAGAAGTTAATCGTGATTTTAGCAGTGAAAGTGATAGTATTTCTTTTAGTTTGTGACTCTTGTAATGTGCTTATTAACAAGCTGTAATGAACATAATCGATACCGTGCATAAATTTTTATTGTGTACTATTCTACTTACTAATTTGTATGTTTTTATATTAAATTTGTATAAATTCGTTATGACATGCGAAGGATTTTATTTTATACATCCTAAAATTTAAACCCAATAAAGTATCACACAAAAATAGATCGCGGGTCGCGCCAGTTAGCAAAAGGTCTGCATTAAAATTTATTACAAAAGCTTCTATGTTTTATTGATTGCTAAATTATCACAACAAATTTCATAAATTTATAGTGGAAAAGTTAAAATTTTACCCAAATTTTTTTTTGAATACGGCCTATTTGGGAACTTTGAAGCGTGCCACTAATCCCAATAGTTTAGGACGGCCGACCATAAGGATGTAAAAACCCTCATTTACGATACCATAGTTTACGACGGCCGACCATCAAGCTGTAAAACCCRCTGCATGAGTCAGTCTCATAGATCGTTGCTTGATACTTTAAATATAAATTTCAAATTTCCTTCACCTTTGCTTTTTGCCTAAATTCAACCCATTCCAGCTACTAGCTTGTGCAACACTGTTGGCAATGTGTGCATAAGTTTATGGCGATTAAAGCGGCTAGTCAACAAAGCAGATCCACCCAAACTGAGACAAAGTATTAAACCGAAATCAAATTTCGATTAACATACTTTAAAGCCCAACTGTACAGCACGTAAAGGCCAACAGGTTCGGGCAATTTTAACCTTCCGCTTCCTGAGATTATCTGCTGCCCGCCCCCGCACGGAGGTGTCCATATTTTAAAAGGTTGTCGCACGCGGCGCGCTGTCCCGTCATCCACGGAGATGATAACGCACCAGCAGGGCCGTTCCCTAAGCGCGTGTCAAGTTCTCAAGACCTCCAGCGGCTCAGTTCTTCGGCGGACCTCCGCCAATATGCTTCGTGTGCGGTGGTGTCAACTTCCGATACTGTACGTCCTCTTAGTACGGGTCGCTGTTGCTGTTGCTACAGGTAAGACCGACGTAGTAATATATCTTGCATTTACGAATTGTGCAAAAAAAATCCAGCAGTCAACACACCCAACATCTGTTTTTTATGTAAGATAAGCACTTATAAGAACAAAAAAGTGTTAAACAGAGAACTTTTGTTATAAACTGGCTGTTGCATTTTTTTGGAAGAAATTGTATTACTTATTATGTAATTTAAATATTAAGTACTCTTAGCATATTTAGTAAAAGAGCGTGCTTATATACAGCCGAGTTTTTATTCAGTGTTTAACATAGGGATTTTGCAAACTAATAGAAGTAGAAAGAGGATTAAATGGGGAGAGATCTGCAGTTTTGAAAGCCGAATTTAATGCCGCTTTTGGATTTTTTGAATAGTTCATGGTTTATTAGATATTTTGGGAAAAAACCAAATGTTGGCAACATCTGCTCCTTCCTCTAACGTCGCTAATTTTAATTTTACATAAAAAATATATTAAGTACAAATGTTGCAGAAAATGAAGTACCCCCAATACAAACCACAGCAGGCTATCGCTTCAAAATATCCGCCATATTTAACCATCCCAACTATGTAACACTTAATATGATTATTTAAATATTTAAGGTTTATTGCCATTTTCCAATTGTATTTTGATTTTAATCTAGTTAGCTATCAATTAATAAAAGTTTTGATGAATTGATAACGAAGTACTATTAAGTATTTATACATGTTGGAAAACTAAAACAAGGTACATAATAATCAATTAAAAATAATGTTAACAAATATACAAGCTTCTTTAACGGCTTCACTAAGATCTTTCACTCTTGCATAACTTTAAAGTTCTAATATAGCATATAATATATTGTAGCTCTTAAGAGCAAACTTTATTTTTTATTCTTCCTGAAAAATATAAAACCGAAAGATCAAGAGCTAGAAAAAACTTCATTTAAATAATTTCGCGCTGCGTCGTCTTGCTGAAACCATTAAGCATTGCGCGAGTCTCTAAATTCAGTTTACCTTGGAATTCGTTCTGGAGGAAACTGAGATAACGTGCACATATTAAAGATCAGTAGAAAATATAAGGGGCCAAAGACTTAATTAACCCTATGTTGACCCATCATTAAACCAGAATTTGAAGTGTGGCTTCCGTTGTTCAATATGATGAGGATTTTCCTCCAGAGATGTTCGGTATACCTGTTGAACATACCGAAGTTTGTGAATCGTGCTTCATCACTCCAAAAAACTTTTAATGGAAATTGTGGATCGGCAGAATTATATGTGTCAATCGCAGTCACCAGCCTGTAGAGTTGGTTACATTGATAATTTGTATGGATAAAATGTGTGCGCTGTTCTCGCGTCAGCCGCAACTTTCCTTGTTGAAACCGATGGATTTTGAAATACGCAAGCTAAGACATTTATTTCTGCAACCACTTATTATATTTGATTTGAAGTGTCCTTTTCCTTTGGCTTGCCGAGCAACCTATAAATTCCCAAATTTTCATACAATCTCTTACATGTAGGCAAGGAAGGCTGGCAGCGATCAAAGTAACGTTCAAAACATTCTTGTGTATCTTGAACAATGTTTAAAGTCCACCGTACGCAACATTAAACAATATCGAGATTTTCCAAGTTTGAATAAATCTGCGTTAAAATCAGAATAAAACAGAGAAATGATCATAACTCTTACATTTCTTGAAATGCCTAATCATATTAAGTTTTACATCGTTGGAGACAATAAAAATGGGCCATATTTGAAGGCATAACTAACTATGGATGTCATATCTTGAAAATGGCTGCTTGCAAAGCTAAATGATATTATCTGATCGAGGAGAGCATTTACACAAAATTAAACTTATCGACGTTAGACAAATAAGAAGGTATCGCCAAAATCTGTTTTTCTCAAAATATCTAGCAAGCTATGAACATTTTTCAAAAATTCAAAACCTGCATTAAATTATAGGTTGGCAAAATTGCAAATCTGCATTTAACCCTCATTTTGTGTCCGAAATCCCCAAGCTAAACGTCGAAAACTCACCCTGTAGGTAGTAGAAAGAAGCTTAATAGGTGTATTACACGTGCTCTATATTCAATATTTTTTACGAAGCAATAAGTAGAATATCATTGTACAATATAGTAATGTAAGTAAAACTTACGGTACCTATAATAAAAATCCGGATTTGCCAGGATGCATGATTTAGTAAAACGAAAAACGCGGCGTTTCATTAGTATACAGACGGAATATTACTAGTTTGTGTTACACTTTTGGAAATAATCGTATTTATATCATTTCATTTCAACTGCTCCTTTAATTTTGATGCCACTTATACAGAAAGTATCATTTTTCTATCCTAGTAGAAATAAAAGTTCATTTTTCTCTTAAAATTGGACTTCATGTACTTTACAACTCTGTGACACTTTACTGTTGTAAAAGTCTACAGAGTTATCGGTTTATTAAAAAGGTCAATGAAAATTTTTCGAATATTCAAGTTTCTTGTATGGCAGCCCAAAAACTGATAAAAAGTGTAACAACTGGATCTGTTAAAAATTTAAAGGATCAAAAGAAACTGTACGATGAAGACGCTACTAACCTTTTGGCGTTGAAATCTGTTCATCAGAGTCAACCAAAAACCCCACTAAGGAGGTTATTCCAACTGGGAATTAATAAGTATTTTTTCGTTCTCAACGTGCATTGTAATTGATAAGTCGTGGATTTAATTAAGCTCCATAAAAGAATATGTATCTCAAAATGTACTTATTGGTTATTTATTCTGTGAGGTGCCATAAAAACTGCTTATTGGTCAGGATCTCTTCTAGATCTAGAATTTTTACACACTGAACATGTGACATGTAAGAACTACAATAGATCCAAAGCTGCTTCAGCTGAGTATAACAAGTTCAACGACAAAAGGGTATTAACGAATTAAATCGGCCTCGCACAGACACTCTGAGCATTAAATTATCCAAAAACATAATAATTAACCCCTTTCGTATACAGTTGATCAAAAACTAGATGAACTGATTTCTAAAATAAAATAGATTTTTTATGTGGGTACTAGAAGAACATTGCTAAGATGAGAACTTTTTAAACAGTACATTGTTTTCTGATTAATCTACATTACATAAGAACGGTTTTGTTAATGTCATTACTACAACGACCAAAATCCACACTGTTTGGGAGTTTACTACAGCCCGCCACACGGGTGGTCCATATTTTAATACTGGTTATCCTCGATGGTATTTCTGTATCCATATTACATAATATTTATACAGAAATTCAGTTCCCGAAAGATAAATTAAACCATTTTAACAGCACTGTCCTCCTTAAGCTGCAATGTGTCACAAATAACAATCCCGTGTGGTCAATGTGGACAAAACGGCGTCTATTAAAACGAATCATTCAGCGTTCAAATATCGCACTTTTACAATTGGGAGTTTGCCGTAAATATACAAAAAATCATTTCGACTACAATACTATACATAGCAATGCATATATAAAAAATCAAGAATTGTATACTTACTTATTTATTAAGTAATGTTTATTTGAAAAATGTCTAAAACTAAGCAGCGTCCAAAATGGATATGACACCTAAATGCATATAACCTCTCATTTTGAAAGTTATTGAACCTCTCGTCGGCTTTTGTATTTATTTTACAATGTGTTGGGTGTTCGATCCATTTTTAAAGTATTAGAACCTGTATTAACCCTGGAGGCTGTTTTAAGTGAGAAATTTCCCTTTTCGTTCATTTGTTCATTTTTGAATTAATTACATCAAATAAAATGTTCAAAATACGTGATACATATTTTTAACTATCTGAAACCAAAAATTACTAAAAAGAATAGACACTCATTTTTAGACTGCCATGCATGCTACCTTATAGCTTTCCTGTTCTACAAAATTGCTAGTTTAATCATATGACAAAAATTAATAGTTATGCAATGCAATGCGAATTACACTCATAACCTGCTTATTATTAATATATTTATGAACCAAAATAACGAACGTGTTGGCTATACTATGTACAAGATAATGAAGCAATTTCTCAGCGGGAGTAATCAATAACACAACCTGATGCTTTCTTGTCGGACTCGCTAAGATGCTCAGCTTAAGTAAATAATATTTCATCAGGTTACAATAATTAATGTAATAACCATAAGCAAGTACACCAAGAGACTGCCACAGCATATTAATCATTCTTTTGTGGAGAATCCGACGATAAAGTACGCTAGCATGAGGTCGGCGCTTGCGACCAAGCGTAATAAGCAGCAAGTATATTTGTAGTAAGGTCATTCGTTGGTTATTAATTTATCAACAAAGTCCGATGGCTTTTTGTTGTGCCACACCTAAAATTTGACTGAAACTGCCGCTCCGAGTAACAAGAAGTTAAACTTTTGTAATAATATTCGAAACAGGTTTCTTGCGCAAACTTTAGCCGTTAAAGCTACCACGCATTTTGGAATGCTTCCAGAAAATGGACGATTATGTATACGTACCAATTATAACGACAAAAGCATGTCTTTGACAGCGACCGTTCGCACATACAGTATGCCAGAGACATTTATTACAAGTAAGTCTGTTACAAATTGAAACAATGTCGCGGTTGAGCTAACGTCGAAGTAAGCGATGAATAACGCTCATTTTTTAAATTTTTGTCGGTGCCAGTTCTTTGATTGTTATTTTATTAGTGGCCGCCCATTTCTTTTGACTTACTTAATGATATAATTTGTTCTTCGATAGCTCAATAAATCGAATCGATCATGAAATTCTTTATACATATACAAAACGAGTTTCTCAGGTTTGAGTATATTTACAATTCGAAGACTAGCACAATGTGCTCGATAAAATTGAATTTTATATATAAATAATTTCGTATTCAAGGCCCAAAGGATTAAATAAAATAATTTCTTTCCTCTTTTTTAGATAACGCACTTTAAGGCCGTATTAGAACTTTAAATTAAATTAAAGTGTATTAATTGATCGACAGAATCATGTTCAATCCAATCCATCGTCATACGTTCTCCCAAGCTTAAATTTGACATATTTGAGGTACCGTTTAGCGCATTTTAAAAAATTATCAAATAATCCTGGATGGTTGATTCTGTAATAGTTTAATAGTATACACCAATATTAATCCGAATTTCATGTGAAGTGTTCGTTGCTCTATATGGCGATTATCTCGATTGTTCATCAATTTGGTTTCGCCTAAGTACATGCCCTTTAAATAAAAAATGTTTATTTCTGCAGCTTAATCAGCTCTCGCAAATCGATTTTTGTATCAAACATCAGTGTTAGTTTGCTCTTACACACCGTTATCAAAAAACGGCACCAGGAACCACAAAGGTTTACTTCAAGATCAAAAGAGCATATTTCCGCCACAAATAATAAAGTTGGGTAGTGTAGTTTTACAGAGCCCGCTTGTTCTAACCTTGCAACACCTTGTACCTCAAACTAAAGCTAGCAGTAATCTCGTAACATGCAAGGTGTGAAATTCTTTACTGCAATCGGCTGTACTAACCTGCACCACCTTACACCACTAAAATTAAACATAGCAACGTAGCACCTTCGTTGTGAAGACAAGGTCCCTTACACAGTATACGGAACTTCACAAGTAAAGCACTTGTATGTGCTTAAAAATCATGCAGGATGATGCAATGAATAATTCTGCATTGAGCGGCTTTAATTTCCATATTAACTGTTTGTTACAAACATTCTAAGACTACTGAAGATTGTCGCCGGAGGGTCCTTCGCTTGTTCATAGAAGGGATGAAGGAGGATTAAATAGGGAATACTGGGAAGGTCGGGCAAAGAACTTGTAAAACACCTCAATTATACAATTATACAACAATTATACCTCCGCCCCGCGGGTGCTTTTTCATGCATGTCTGATTCTACATTGACCTTTTTATCGAGATAGATACCCGAATGGCGCGCAACTTAATTTTTGGCGTCAACATACCCCTCACCAAGATATATATTTCTTAATTGCATGAATAAAGTTTATTTATAGAGATGAAGCGGATATATCTGCTAACTATTCGGTATCCGGCCGATCCGGCCCAAATTTACTATCCGGCCAGATACGGGATAGTAACTCAATATTCGGCCGGATACGGAATACTTCAAAACTAATTCCCTATGTTGGTTAGTATAAAAATGTATTGAAGTATGTGAATATTCAAGTCAAAATCGAACTACTTTAAAACGCCCTCCAAAGAATGTGATGACTTGACTAAAACAGGAAATACGCAACTTGGCAACAGTGTTACTTTGCATTCTTTTGTGGCTGTCAAATCACGGTCGGATGTCGGGCGTCAGACAAGCTGAATGTAAACACACGTGGTTTTATAAACGTTACCATCTTATGCCGGTGTTGGAGTTGTTGTGTTTATGTTTGATGATGCTTAATTAACGCAAGACAGTGAACGATAAACAAAAGAAAACACCACATAAAAACGCGTTTACAAATGATTCAGCTCAGCTGTCACTGTACTGTCAGTGGTCAGCAGTATGCGATGTTGTTACTTGCTCCGATTGTTGTATATCCCTCTCTTTTTTACACAGGCTACAGACGATTTCGCTTCTTTTCGTAAACAAAGCCAGCTTCAAAAAAATCCTCTCGCTATAAATACTGCTACATGGTGCTGAAATGTACACTTTGAAATACTGTGTCAAATGTGGATATTGTTTGGAATTAACCGACCACCAAGTGTAAGGGTCGCGGCTGCGATCAATTCGAACTATCTTTATATAGTAGATGATCTCACTTGCAATAGGTTTTTTCTTGATCTAGACATTGGTTATTGTTTTCATCTGTCATTTCATTAAAACAATCCCAAAAGGTGTCGTGAGATTCTCAAACAACATTACAACCAGTTTCATTTCCTCTATTTCTTTTGGTAGGTGGTGGCGATGACGATGAACTATCACTGTTACAAGTCTCGTCGCAAGTCGTTTTTATATACTCTGCTACCGCGCTCGTTRAGCTTCGAGTGTTCCCAKATAGTTTGCCTTAAATCTGGGGTCTAKGAAAATTGCAATAAGTTAATTCCAATCTTCACTCACAAAACTAAAACGAGAATACATTTCAGCTTTTAAGGAGGCTTTCATATGAGGTAAGTCCACTGTTCGTTGTGCTGTCTCATCCTTGCCCAAGTATCTTTTTAATGCAGCTAGGTGCGGTATGACGTCGGATATGCATAATTAGCCAGAACTTGTAATTTTAGTTATCCCTCAAATGGCTTTAAAAGTTTTACGCAGTGCTCCATCAAGCACCACTGATGATTTGTTAAATTACTGACTATATCGTGATCTGCGACTTAAAGGGAGATAGCCCTTTTTCGTTCCAAAAAGCGTTCTACCATATATAAAGTAGAATTCCAATCCAATATCTTGCACTAATAAATCCAACGGCAAACATTACTCCTTTTGAATAGGCAGCAGTTTTTCTTGTGCTAAACGCGAATGATTGGAGTGAGTTACTAGACGTCTACCTTTGGCAATCGTATCTATTATTTCAGGCCGTATTTTCAGTCACTCAGTCACTACCTTCTGAAGCGAATGGATGATCTTGCAGAGTCGTACTTTGCCATTCGAACGCCTTTTACCATATTAGCGCCGCTGTCATGAACAATCGAGCTGCAACAGAATTGAGTACATTTGCTATGTTTTCTCCTGTGTGGGATCCTGGAAACGTTTTCATAGCACGAACTTCATCTTGAAGCTGGAATTCTGGAGACAACCAGAAAGCTGTGGAACTCAAGAAGCTGGAGTTATTGTGCAAACACGTCTATGTATCAGAAGTGACAGAAACAGCGACGGCGTTTGAAATGCTGGTTTTGATCATTTTTTTAATTCTATTGTATTATTTTTTGGTCATATAAGTACGAAGTAGTTCATAGCGGGATAAAGTTTGTTGAAGGAGTTTTGTGAACCCAACTCTATCTACGATAGACGCTCACTATCTAGTGCAATCATTTCCGCAATAAGGTAATAATATTTTATTGCCCTTGGATCGTTCACATCCCAAAGCAGTTTTCTATCAAACGTTTCTGACAATGTTAATTCTGTCGATGACAAAGACGAACTTTTATTAGGGACGTTAGGCTCAACAAGCGGCGTAGTTACTTTTTTATTCAACAATGTTTTAATTTTAAATGATTACTCATGGCAGAAGTACTTAAAGGAAGAGAAAAAAATCTTTAAGTATGTGTAGGCATAATTTTAAGTAAGAAGTTAAAATAAGAATGACAAGTTTCATAAATTTGTGCCTATAATTCATAAAATGTCAATTTATATTAAACGTTAACGAATAATAGATTTATTTTAGATTGTCTTTCAACAATAGATTGCAACTGAATGTAATTTCGATTTGTAATACTTAATGAATAATACAAAGGTATGTAAACCATTCAAACATACGCAGTAACTTCAAAATATTGTATTATACTATAATTTTGCTCTGAACATTGAATGTTACTGTGTATTTTTAGTGGTTTACGTTCCTTCGTATAATTTAATATTATAAACCAAAATTAGATTTAGTTGCATGCAATCTATTGTTTAAAAACAACCTAAAAGAAGTGTTGTAAATATTACACGTTTCTCTCTCATTATAACGGAAACATCCCAACCCATTACCATTTTCTGGTAAAACTTGTAAATTGTAATGCTCCACATACGTACTTAGTGTATGTCCAGCTTTTCAACAATACATTGTATCTAAATGTAATTTCGGTTGGTAATACTTGCTAAGTAAAGCGAAATAGTGTAAGCTACTTAAACATACATAGTAAAACTTTAAAATACTCTTTAACACTAAAAAATTTCACCAAACGCTGAACTCCCTTACGTACATTATGACAACTAAGTAGGTTGGTTTGGATCCGGGATCTTGACGTATCGCAGCAAAATGGCCGACATCTACGTCACACTAATATAGCGTATTGCATAGTGATTTGTGCATTACTGTAGCGTGACGTCACCGTCCGCCGCAGACGTTTGCGCGCCAGTATAAATCGCCTTTGGTTTGACTTTAACCTGTGAAGTTATTTAACAATCAATCGTCGTAAATGAAACATCACTGTAATTGTATTTTTTTCTATTTTTAAGCCAATAAAATTTTTTTATGCAAGTTCCTAATTTTGATGCAACGTTACTTCTCCAATTATTTCGAACATGTACTTCCTAAACATAATGGTAGGATTTTCAAATCCTTAATACTCATAATAATGTTTAATATTTCGTTTTTATTTCGGCGTTTTCGTGATGCTCTAAATCCATTCTTGTCATTCGTAACTTTACTACAGACATGGTTATTCTCAATTCAGACTTGCATATCAAGTAATCTCTCTACAATTGATACAGTCCAGCACATAAGTCTATTTTCTTAGGTATGTAACATATAACACCCTTATTCTACTTTTAAGTAATTTACGATTTTCGTTACATAACTTTAGGTCAGCTTTAATAAACAAAATGTAAACAAAAATATGTAAAATTAAATCCAGCTTGATTTCTTGCAAAGCTTCGTAGTTGTAATTCTTAATATGGAAGTTCTAATTACTCCTTGGTTTCCGACTACCTGCGTTGTTTTAGACAATTGTTAACCAGTATGTTATATTCTCAACCTGCATTTCACCGTCTTTATCACCGAATTATATATTAAATATATGTGCCCTCAGAATAACATTTATGTTTTCAAAATTGCTCTGTTAAAAAATCGACCACTTTTCTTATGTTCATTAATATAGAATTAATAAAGATATACATTTAGCTTTATCGAAGTGCTTGCCTTAGAACCTGAGTATGATTCTATAGTTCACACAGGTTCCCACCTTCGCGAACTCATCCAAGATCAAGTTCTCTCGTGTCAAGGTTAAGTGTCTTAATATTTCTTCATTCAGTTTCCCACTCATGGAACGAGACCCGCTTAGTGTGTATTTATGCAAGCACCTCTCTTCTTGTTGTATTTCATCCGTTTATGTTCGTTCTGCAATCGATATTGAGAAACGACATGTTATTTGACGTAGGTGGTCCGGTGTCCGGTCAGATGGGCCGGTTTGATTTCAACTTAACGAGTCCCTTTGAATACTGTAATTGATGGGATTATTGGCTTGCATTGCTTATTTTCGCAAATAAATGAGTTGCGTTGTTGGACAAAATTGCAAAAAGTGTAAAATGTAGACGCACAAGCGGAGCCCTTCTTTTTAGATCCTAATAAAAGCAGGCACTTTTTTAAATAATGGAAATTAGATTTTTTATTTTAACACGCACGTAAACTAATATTAAAATGTAGTTTCGGTATAAAGATTGGTAGTAACCAATAATATGTATTATAAAAGGCAGTTTTATACTGGGCATAAACGTCAACGTTACAGTGCCAAATTGGCATGGGCAAGAAATCGATATATCGATTCGAATCGATTTTTTTGAGATTCGATTTTTCGATTAAGAGAAAAATCGAATCGAATTGAGACATCGAATTGAATTAAATCGCAACATCGACTCAGATGTAAACCTCAAATTGAATTCAAACTAAATAAAGAATCAAGTTAGTAGTCACGTCTAAAATCTCTACCCTCTCCTGTTAACTTTTGTAGGTTTAGAAATGCTGGTAAGATCATTGGAAAAATAACCTTTTAAAGGTGATATATTTTTTTAAAACCCAAGGTGGGGCTGCGGTCGCTACCAACTCGAACATTTTAAATATCCAGAGTTGCGTTGCACTCTGTTTGAAAGATATTTTCATTATCTACATCTTAGACAAGGAAAAAATATTGACACCGCATGTAATAATCTAGTGTTACCAAATGGCACTGATCAGCAGTCGCCTACTAGCAAGTACAGAATTTCTATAAATGATTCATGCATCCAGGCGCTTATGGAAATTATCGATTAAATCAATTTGCCGCCTCTCAGGAAAGTGAACACAACTACGGCTTTGACAGATACTTGTCATCTGTCAATTACCGAATTATTTCATATATTTAAATACGAAAAGGCGCGTTGGAGGCTGTATTTTCAACATATGCCGTAGTGTTTTGTAGGATAACTAATTTTATAAGGTAGGAGAAAGTTCAGATTTTGGAGTTGCGGAGTGACACGGCTTCGTACAACTTTAAGGTTATGATTCGTAATTGTGCGGTTATGACTGCAGTAAACCTATTAAATTGAACTGTAAGAAACTAAAAGATGTTTTTAGTCTGCCGCAATGGCAAAATAGTAAGGAATTAAGATATACCTGTAGATAAAAGTGACGTTACCTGTACTACCGGATACTTTACGGAGAAGTTTCCTAGCCTATAAATAGTAAACGGCTCAAATGTGGTCGTAGAATGCCAGTTACAAAGACGTACAAACATTAAAATATGGAAACGGACTGGATAGACTGCGTAGGCTTTCAAATTTGCTGAAAATAATTAAATTTAAAAAGTCATGTCTATGACCGCAGTAAAGTGGAGTTATGACGGAAGTAGTTGTGTACACTAATGATGTGTAGTTTGTACAAGCAAGTTGTTATTACTTACGTTTTAAAGGAAAAAAGAACCGTCAGTTGGAAAATCTTTATAAAATCATCAGTTCCGTAGCTATAACGTTATCTGCAACCTTCAGTACAGTATATGCCAGATGACAGTATATAGTGCTTATGATAGCTTGCAGTAGTTACAAAAAGGCGGCACAAAGAATTCAGAAACCAACGCCGTCTGCGTTACATGAATCATTTATAGAAATCCTGTATATAGGGTATTTACACTACTCCAAGGAATTAACGCACCACCAAAAATGTTCAAAACTACTTGACCGATTTGTATTATAGGTAGAATGTTCCACAAAATGACAAAGTGAATTTACGAATGCATATCGGACGTAAGAATTATAACGTGTTTTTTCAATAAATTTTGTAGCACATTGTAGAATTTGACAGTAGCAACAAAAATCATACAAATTGGCCAAGCAACTTGGGCATCAATTAACATCAAAGTTTTGGATATTTTTTTGTATTTCTTGGAGCAGTGTAGTCAGCAGAAATAAGAAAAATTGACGACACCATTGAAAGAATGTCGTGAACTGATAATATCTGTTCCTACTTGTAGAAGCTGATTTTCTCAATCAAACCTTTACACCTACAAACTACACATAATACAATGTTGTGTGACGCCTTTACGGTGCGAGCGGTTAAACGGTCTTCGGAACGGAGGCGGACGGGCGGACGGTTATGTAACACGCGGTACGGGACGGTGCGGTGATGACGTAAGCGCTAAACTCGACGTCAGAACGGTTTCTCGGGCGCCAGTTTTTTATTATACTGAGGTATGCTCCTCAGATCTCT
>QCXZ01000138.1:30170665-30244574 GCA_025024175.1 Rhyzopertha dominica | reverse complement strand
ATTGTCAATACTTCGAATATGAATAGAACTTCCATACGCAGAGTTAGATGAATCACAAAATCCGTGAATTTCAACTGAAACTGGGTTGGAACAAGTAAAATGACATGAATCTGAATACTAATTAAGCACATGAAGTTGTTCTCTGAAATAATCCATTTTTCATATAAATCTATTGGAACGGTATCATCCCAATCTAAATGCAAAGTCCATAGCTGTTGTATTATGATTTTTGCCAAATAATGCAGGGGCTTGCCAGCCAAGGGGGTCGAAGACCTTTGATATTTCTGACAAAATAATTCTTTTTGTTATAGGAGAAATGGAAAATTAGCAGAAATCTGGTAAGAAAATGTGTCTGAAATATTATTCCATACAACACCTAAGGTTTTAATTTGCTTGTCATGACTAAAACTTATTACACTAGTTGGATCATTTTCATCCTTAAAAGATTGTGAAACATTACTACTATTTGAATCCATTTCCTCAACGGAAAACATGCTTGCTGTAAATCATTTTAAAGTCTTGCAAGTAGCAATAGCATCTTCTTCAGAAGTAAAACTGATAATTAAATCATCTACATAAAAATGATTATTAATAATGTTAGAGATGACAGGATATTCATTTTCAACCTCATGAGCAAGTTGCTTTAAGCAATCTCAAGGGCAAAGATAGGCGAAGCTGACAGCTGTACCGTAAAGTCCAATCAGTCGATTCGTAGTGAATAAGTATACTATTTCTAGAGTCCAGAATCGATATCTCCCACCACACATTTGGCTGCAGGTGGTCCCCTATACATCAGGAATGGAAAAAGGATCTGTCTTACATTTTTTCATAATTTCTGCCAACAAACAGCAACTGGGTATGTTGTCTGAAACTGTACAATCAATATAGAAAAATAATTGTGTTATGCACTCGGGTGGAACCTACATGAATGAAGAATCATTATCACAGGACCAAGCCTGACGCATGATTGCGCTGAGCCAATTTAAATACTACTCTTAATCTTTGAGTTGTTAAAGCTGCTTTTCCTTCACCAACATCCCCAATGGTGAGCGAAGAAATAATCAATGCATTGGAGGATGTTTCCTCTTATTTAGTCATATGTCCCAAGTCTAAATACTCTTGCATAATCTTGAATATTCTTCCTTCAAAATTGGGTCAGAAATAAATCTGTGTTCTAATTGCAACAGTCCTTTTAATTGCTGACTGCTTCGAATCACCCAATTGAGAAGAAGGATATTTCAATGGAATTCTAACTATAAATCTACCATCATCTTGACGAGTAATCGGTTTCTTTAAAAAATCTTTCACAATCTGCATCATCTTCGGATAATTGTGTGGGACATTCATGCTCTTCAATTTCCCAGAATTGGCGAAGATCAAAAGGAAATATTCTGTGAAAAATAACAGTGGCAAACTGAGAAGCATTTTTTGGAACCAAACCCTGAAGCAATCCATCGAACTTAGTGTTCTGGAGAACAGGTAAGTGTTTTTGATAATTGTAATTGCCCTCTTTCTAGATATTCCCAACAGTGACTAGCTCCTAGGAGTAAATCAACTTCAGAAGGTTTAGAAAAATCAGGATCTGCTAATTGAATGGTAGAAGGAATTTTCCAATCTACCGGTATCAATTTCATAGGGCAGGAAGATTACCAGCAATCTGCGGAATAACCAAACAGGTAAGTTTACACTATAATCGTTATAAATAGATTTAATTTTAATCTGACATTTGTGATTAAATGTTGATCCAGAAATCATTTATTCCAGCAATAGAAACATATGTAGGTTCCTTATTTAAACCTAATTTGTTGCAACATTTTTGCAGATATAAAATTGGATTGGGAACCGCTATCTAAAACGGCCTTAACTAAATGCATCGAACCTTTGCATCGTAAACATACAACCGAACTGTAGGTAGAAGAACACTACTTTGTTTGTCATGGCTAGACATAACTACTGAAGAATCTGGTACGACAGCTGTTTCCTTAACTTGATGAAGTAAACTACTGTGCCTATTTTTAACAGATTTTACAGGATCGTAAACTTACATTTATTTACTGAATGACCTGTACAAAGACAATTTTCACAGAGCTTCAAACCTTTCACTTTTTCAATCCTTTCTGGAACTGTTAATTGTAGAAAATCAGGACATGAATAAATTAAATGTTGTTTTTTACAGAAATTGCATTTATGATTTGTAGAAATCAAAGAATAATGCTTGTTTGTTCCATAATTGTTATTCTTAACAGATTTGGAAACCATGGTTTAATTCAAAGGTTTCCAAGAAATCTGCTCTTTTATATAAGAAATCTTTTATATCATCTAGTTTTAATGAATTGCATGACATTTTAAATCGTTCCATTCTCGGGCAGTAGACCTATCAAGCTTTGATGAAATTAAGAAGACTAATAGAGCATCCCAATGTATGGTTGGTTGCTTGAGTACTTCTAGTGCACGCAAATGCTTGTATAAATTGTCTACTAATCTACGCAAAGCGACTGATGACTCTTTGGTTATGGTTCTAATTCAAATATTGATTTTATGTGATTGTGCACTAATAACTTTGAGTTGTTATACCTACTACATAATAATTCCCATGCAACATCATAATTTTCACTCGTAAATTCTAAAGATTGAATGATTTTCGCTGCATCAAGCTCTAAAGAAGCTTTTAAATAGTGGAATTTTTGAATTTTGCTAATAGATTGATTTGAATTAATCAGACTTTCAAAAAGGTCCTTAAATTCCAACCATGAATCATAGTTACCTTGAAATTTAGGCAAATTAATTGTAGGTAATTTCACACCTTGAATATGTGATAGCATATTGGGTGACTCAACTTTAATCGGAGGATGAACACTAATGCAAGAATCTAAAAATCACTTGTGCCTGGGCCAACACATTAGAAATTGTATCAAAGAAGTTGCTTCGTTGATCAAATTCTTCTGTTAAATTTGATTCATCGCAAATGTTTTCAATTTTTGTTTGAATCTGTTCAAAATCTGTGTGAACCAAACGCAAGTTTTCAACTCTAAATTTTAAATCCGCAATCTGAACATCATTTAGAGCTTCTCTCTCAGCATGCATTTTTTTTAATGGATTGAGGAATGACACAAAATTAGTCAGTTTGTGTTTTATGGCACCTCGTTGTCGGTGTAACAACTTTATTTCATCAGCCATAGCTTAATTGTTAGTCACAAAATCAAATAATTAATTGTACGAATAGCAAATCAAATAATCAATTATACAAATAGTAAATTATGTAATCAAGAAATCAAACTGTATGAATCACAAATCAAATTAATAAAGAAATGAAATTGTAAGAATAGCAAATCAAATGATAGAAATGGCAAATCAAGCTAATCAAAATCAAAATTGTATCGACAGCAAAATCAAGAAATTAAATCATATGATTAGTAAATCAGACTAATCAAAATCAAATTGAATAAATAGCAAATGGAAACTAATCAAGAATCAAACACTGTATTGTGTTTATAATCAGTAATGAATCAGTTTGTTAATCAGGAGGAAAATTGACAGAATTTTGACAAATAATCTTAATGGAATCAAGGTCTCACACCTCACTTGCAACCGTTGTCTTCTTGCATCCGTCAATCTGTACATCTACCATGTGCCTTCTGCTCGTAATTGTGGTAATGCTGACCTTTAAATCTGAACTGATGGCTGACCAACTCTGCTTCAAACACAGCAAATCCGTGCCGAATGGACCAATGTTAGGGTGGCTTCGATTTAGTGGACTGTATTACTTGGTTTTTTAATATTACTACTGTGCTAGAAGCATTAATTGAATAGACTTGACAGTTCATCAGTTTCTAATTTATTGCTGTTGTTTACATACTTTTATTGTTTTTCTACTTGGCAACAAAATGTCATTGTAGTGTTTGCCAAGTTTACAAAATTAAGGAAATATCCGAACAGGTGCAGATGCGTATTTTGTCGCCTTGTATGGCGTATCGTAGCGATTCGGCATTAACAAAGTATTAGATGTTTCCGGTAGAAAGATGGAGTATATCATATAATGGTTAATTTAGATTTCTAAACCTAACGCAGACATGATATATTGCTTGTCCAGACGAGAACACACCAGCTGGCAGTGTCTAAGCTTTTGATCATGACGTATTTCCAAGCTGCATCCAGCAATTGTATTGCTACTGGTAAGTATATATAACAAATTTAAATGCGCATAATGGTACAAACGCGTGTTTTGTCGCATTGTAGACTTATCGTAGCGATTCGGCATTAACAAAGTAATAAATGTTTCCGGTAGATAGATGGAGTATATAACATAATGGTTTATTTAGCTTTCTAAACCTAACGCAGACGTGATAGATTGCTTGTCCAGATGAGAACACACAACTGGCAGTGTCTAAGCTTTTGATCATGACGTATTTCCAAGCTGCATCGAGCAAAATTGTATTGCTACTGGTAAGTATATATAACAAATTTAAATGCACATAATGGTACAAACGCGTGTTTTGTCGCATTGTATGACTTATCGTAGCGATTCAGCATTAACAGTGTTAGATGTTTCCGACAGATAGATGGGAGTAAATCACCTAATGGTTAGTATAGTTTTCTAAACCTAGGGCAGACGTGGCTAGACGTTGGCTAGACGAGAACACACAACTTGCAGTGTCTAAGTTTTTGATTATGAGGTACTTCCAAACTMCATCAAGCAATTGTATTGCTARTGGTAAGTATATATAACAAATTTAGAAGCACATAATGGTGCAAACGCCTGTATTGTCGCCTTGTATGGCGTATCGTAGCGATTCGGCATTAGCAAAGTGATAGATGTTTCCGACACAGATGGAGTATATCAGCTAATGGTTAGTTTAGCTTTCTAAACCTAACGCAGACATGATATATTGCTTGGCTAGACGAGAACTCACAACTGACAGTGTCTAAGCTTTTGATCATGAGGTATTTCCAAACTGCATCGAGCAATTGTATTGCTACTGATAAGTATATATAACAAATTTAAATGCACATAATGGTGCAGTCATGTTTTGTCGCCTTGTATAGCTTATCGTAGCGATTCGGTATTAACAAAGTGTTAGATGTTTCCGACAGGTAGATGGATTACATCCCCTAAAAGTTAGTTTAGCTTTCTAAAACTAATGCAGACGTGATGTATTGCTTGTCTAAACGAGAACACACAACTAGAAGTGTCTAAGCTATTCATCATGAGGTATTTTCAAACTGCATCGAGTAATAGTATTGCTACTGATAAGTATATATAACAAATTTAAATGCATATAATGGTGCAGATGCGTATTTTGTCGCCTTGTGTGGCGTATCGTAGCGATTCGGCATTAACAAAGTATTAGATGTTTCCGGTAGAAAGARGGAGTATATCACATAATGGTTAATTTAGATTTCTAAACCTAACGCAGACATGATATATTGCTTGTCCAGACGAGAACACAGCTGGCAGTGTCTAAGCTTTTGATCATGACGTATTTCCAAGCTGCATCCAGCAATTGTATTGCTACTGGTAAGTATATATAACAAATTTAAATGCGCATAATGGTACAAACGCGTGTTTTGTCGCCTTGTATGGCGTATCGTAGCGATTTGGCATTAGCAAAGTGTTGGATGTTTCTGACAGATAGATGGAGTAAATCGCCTAATGGTAAGTTAAGCTTTCTAAAACTAATGCAGACGTGATGTATTGCTTTTCTAAACGAGAGCACACAACTAGAAGTGTCTAAGCTTTTGATCATGAGGTATTTCCAAACTGCATCGAGCAATAATTGCTACTGATAAGTATATATAACAAATTTAAAATGCACATAATAGTCCAAACGCTTGTTCTGTCGCCTTGTATAGCGTACCGTAGCGATTCGGCATTAACAAAGTAATAGATGTTTCCGGTAGATAGATGGAGTATATCACATAATGGTTAATTTAGCTTTCTAAACCTAACGCAGACGTGATAATATATTGCTTGTCCAGACGAGACCACATAACTGGCAGTGTCTAAGCTTTTGATCATGAGGTATTTCCAAACTGCATCGAGTAATAGTATTGCTACTGATAAGTATATATAACAAATTTAAATGCATATAATAGTGCAAATGCGTGGTTCGTCGCCTTGTATGGCGTATCGTAGCGATTCGGCATTAACAAAGTATTAGATGTTTCCGGTAGATAGATGGAGTATATCACATAATGGTTAATTTAGATTTCTAAACGTAACGCAGACGTGATTATTGCTTGTCCAGACGAGAACAAACAAATGGCAGTGACTAAGCTTTTGATCATGTGGTATTTCCAAACTGCATCGAGTAGTATTGCTACTGGTAAGTATATATAACAAATTTAAATGCAGATTAAGATGCAAACGCGTGTTTTGTCGCCTTGTATGGCGTATGGTAGCGATTCGGCAATAACAAGGTATTGGATGTTTCCGCTAGACAGATGGAGTAAGTAAATCAACTAATGGTTAGTATAGCTTTCTAAACCTAGAGCAGACGTGCTATATTGCTTGTCTAAACGAGAATACACAACTGGCAGTGTCTAAGCTTTTGATCATGAGGTATTTCCAAACTGCATCAAGCAATCGTATTGCTACTGGTAAGTATATATAACAAATTTAAAAGCACACAATGATGCAAACGCCTGTTTTGTCGCCTTGTATGGCGTATCGTAGCGATTCGGCATTAGCAAAGTGTTAGATGTTTCCGACAGATAGATGGAGTATATCCCCTAATGGTAAGTTTAGCTTTCTAAAAGTAATGCAGACGTGATGAGCTGCTGATCATGAAGTATTTCTAAATTGCATCGAGCAATTGCATTGCTACTGGTAAATATGCATAACAAATTTAAATGCAGATTATGGTGCAATGCGTGTTTTGTCGCCTTGAATGGCGTATCGTAGCGATCCGGTATTAACAAAGTATTAAATGTTTCCGTTAGGTAGATGGTTAGTTTAGCTTTCTAAACCTAATGCAGACGTGATGTATTACTTATCTAGACAAGAACGCACAACTGGCAGTGTCTAAGCTTCCGATAATGAGTTATTTCCAAACCTCATCGAGCAATTGTATTGCTACTGGTAAGTATATATAACAAATTTAAATGCACATAATGGTACAAACGCGTGTTTTGTCGCATTGTAGACTTATCGTAGCGATTCGGCATTAACAAAGTAATAAATGTTTCCGGTAGATAGATGGAGTATATAACATAATGGTTTATTTAGCTTTCTAAACCTAACGCAGACGTGATAGATTGCTTGTCCAGATGAGAACACACAACTGCCAGTGTCTAAGCTGTTGATCATGACGTATTTCCAAGCTGCATCGAGCAAAATTGTATTGCTACTGGTAAGTATATATAACAAATTTAAATGCACATAATGGTACAAACGCGTGTTTTGTCGCATTGTATGACTTATCGTAGCGATTCAGCATTAACAAAGTGTTAGATGTTTCCGACAGATAGATGGGAGTAAATCACCTAATGGTTAGTATAGTTTTCTAAACCTAGGGCAGACGTGGCTAGACGTTGGCTAGTCGAGAACACACAACTTGCAGTGTCTAAGTTCTTGATTATGAGGTACTTCCAAACTGCATCAAGCAATTGTATTGCTACTGGTAAGTATATATAACAAATTTAAAAGCACATAATGGTGCAAACGCCTGTTTTGTCGCCTTGTATGGCGTATCGTAGCGATTCGGCATTAGCAAAGTGATAGATGTTTCCGACACAGATGGAGTATATCAGCTAATGGTTAGTTTAGCTTTCTAAACCTAACGCAGACATGATATATTGCTTGGCTAGACGAGAACTCACAACTGGCAGTGTCTAAGCTTTTGATCATGAGGTATTTCCAAACTGCATCGAGCAATTGTATTGCTACTGATAAGTATATATAACAAATTTAAATGCACATAATGGTGCAGTCTTGTTTTGTCGCCTTGTATAGCTTATCGTAGCGATTCGGTATTAACAAAGTGTTAGATGTTTCCGACAGGTAAATGGATTATATCCCCTAAAAGTTAGTTTAGCTTTCTAAAACTAATGCAGACGTGATGTATTTGCTTGTCTAAACGAGAACACACAACTAGAAGTGTCTAAGCTTTTCATCATGAGGTATTTTCAAACTGCATCGAGTAATAGTATTGCTACTGATAAGTATATATAGCAAATTTAAATGCATATAATGGTGCAGATGCGTATTTTGTCGCCTTGTATGGCGTATCGTAGCGATTCGGCATTAACAAAGTATTAGATGTTTCCGGTAGAAAGATGGAGTATATCACATAATGGTTAATTTAGATTTCTAAACCTAACGCAGACATGATATATTGCTTGTACAGACGAGAACACACAGCTGGCAGTGTCTAAGCTTTTGATCATGACGTATTTCCAAGCTGCATCCAGCAATTGTATTGCTACTGGTAAGTATATATAACAAATTTAAATGCGCATAATGGTACAAACGCGTGTTTTGTCGCATTGTAGACTTATCGTAGCGATTCGGCATTAACAAAGTAATAAATGTTTCCGGTAGATAGATGGAGTATATAACATAATGGTTTATTTAGCTTTCTAAACCTAACGCAGACGTGATAGATTGCTTGTCCAGATGAGAACACACAACTGGCAGTGTCTAAGCTTTTGATCATGACGTATTTCCAAGCTGCATCGAGCAAAATTGTATTGCTACTGGTAAGTATATATAACAAATTTAAAAGCACATAATGGTACAAACGCGTGTTTTGTCGCATTGTATGACTTATCGTAGCGATTCAGCATTAACAGTGTTAGATGTTTCCGACAGATAGATGGGAGTAAATCACCTAATGGTTAGTATAGTTTTCTAAACCTAGGGCAGACGTGGAGACGTTGGCTAGACGAGAACACACAACTTGCAGTGTCTAAGTTTTTGATTATGAGGTACTTCCAAACTGCATCAAGCAATTGTATTGCTACTGGTAAGTATATATAACAAATTTAAAAGCACATAATGGTGCAAACGCCTGTATTGTCGCCTTGTATGGCGTATCGTAGCGATTCGGCATTAGCAAAGTGATAGATGTTTCCGACACAGATGGAGTATATCAGCTAATGGTTAGTTTAGCTTTCTAAACCTAACGCAGACATGATATATTGCTTGGCTAGACGAGAACTCACAACTGGCAGTGTCTAAGCTTTTGATCATGAGGTATTTCCAAACTGCATCGAGCAATTGTATTGCTACTGATAAGTATATATAACAAATTTAAATGCACATAATGGTGCAGTCATGTTTTGTCGCCTTGTATAGCTTATCGTAGCGATTCGGTATTAACAAAGTGTTAGATGTTTCCGACAGGTAGATGGATTATATCCCCTAAAAGTTAGTTTAGCTTTCTAAAACTAATGCAGACGTGATGTATTGCTTGTCTAAACGAGAACACACAACTAGAAGTGTCTAAGCTTTTCATCATGAGGTATTTTCAAACTGCATCGAGTAATAGTATTGCTACTGATAAGTATATATAACAAATTTAAATGCATATAATGGTGCAGATGCGTATTTTGTCGCCTTGTGTGGCGTATCGTAGCGATTCGGCATTAACAAAGTATTAGATGTTTCCGGTAGWAAGAMGGAGTATATCACATAATGGTTAATTTAGATTTCTAAACCTAACGCAGACATGATATATTGCTTGTCCAGACGAGAACACAGCTGGCAGTGTCTAAGCTTTTGATCATGACGTATTTCCAAGCTGCATCCAGCAATAGTATTGCTACTGGTAAGTATATATAACAAATTGAATTGCGCATAATGGTACAAACGCGTGTTTTGTCGCCTTGTATGGCGTATCGTAGCGATTTGGCATTAGCAAAGTGTTAGATGTTTCTGACAGATAGATGGAGTAAATCGCCTAATGGTAAGTTAAGCTTTCTAAAACTAATGCAGACGTGATGTATTGCTTATCTAAACGAGAGCACACAACTAGAAGTGTCTAAGCTTTTGATCATGAGGTATTTCCAAACTGCATCGAGCGATAATTGCTACTGATAAGTATATATAACAAATTTAAATGCACATAATAGTCCAAACGCCTGTTCTGTCGCCTTGTATAGCGTACCGTAGCGATTCGGCATTAACAAAGTAATAGATGTTTCCGGTAGATAGATGGAGTATATCACATAATGGTTAATTTAGCTTTCTAAACCTAACGCAGACGTGATAATATATTGCTTGTCCAGACGAGACCACATAACTGGCAGTGTCTAAGCTTTTGATCATGAGGTATTTCCAAACTGCATCGAGTAATAGTATTGCTACTGATAAGTATATATAACAAATTTAAATGCATATAATAGTGCAAATGCGTGGTTCGTCGCCTTGTATGGCGTKTCGTAGCGATTCGGCATTAACAAAGTATTAGATGTTTCCGGTAGATAGATGGAGTATATCACATAATGGTTAATTTAGATTTCTAAACGTAACGCAGACGTGATTATTGCTTGTCCAGACGAGAACACACAAATGGCAGTGACTAAGCTTTTGATCATGTGGTATTTCCAAACTGCATCGAGTAGTATTGCTACTGGTAAGTATATATAACAAATTTAAATGCAGATTAAGGTGCAAACGCGTGTTTTGTCGCCTTGTATGGCGTATCGTAGCGATTCGGCAATAACAAGGTATTGGATGTTTCCGCTAGACAGATGGAGTAAGTAAATCAACTAATGGTTAGTATAGCTTTCTAAACCTAGAGCAGACGTGCTATATTGCTTGTCTAAACGAGAATACACAACTGGCAGTGTCTAAGCTTTTGATCATGAGGTATTTCCAAACTGCATCAAGCAATCGTATTGCTACTGGTAAGTATATATAACAAATTTAAAAGCACACAATGATGCAAACGCCTGTTTTGTCGCCTTGTATGGCGTATCGTAGCGATTCGGCATTAGCAAAGTGTTAGATGTTTCCGACAGATAGATGGAGTAAATCCCCTAATGGTAAGTTCAGCTTTCTAAAAGTAATGCAGACGTGATGAGCTGCTGATCATGAAGTATTTCTAAATTGCATCGAGCAATTGTATTGCTACTGGTAAATATGTATAACAAATTTAAATGCAGATTATGGTGCAATCGCGTGTTTTGTCGCCTTGAATGGCGTATCGTAGCGATCCGGTATTAACAAAGTATTAAATGTTTCCGTTAGGTAGATGGTTAGTTTAGCTTTCTAAACCTAATGCAGACGTGATGTATTACTTATCTAGACAAGAACGCACAACTGGCAGTGTCTAAGCTTCCGATAATGAGTTATTTCCAAACCTCATCGAGCAATTGTATTGCTACAGGTAAGTATATATAACAAATTAAAATGCACATAATGGTACAAACGCGTGTTTTGTCGCATTGTAGACTTATCGTAGCGATTCGGCATTAACAAAGTAATAAATGTTTCCGGTAGATAGATGGAGTATATAACATAATGGTTTATTTAGCTTTCTAAACCTAACGCAGACGTGATAGATTGCTTGTCCAGATGAGAACACACAACTGGCAGTGTCTAAGCTTTTGATCATGACGTATTTCCAAGCTGCATCGAGCAAAATTATATTGCTACTGGTAAGTATATATAACAAATTTAAATGCACATAATGGTACAAACGCGTGTTTTGTCGCATTGTATGACTTATCGTAGCGATTCGGCATTAACAAAGTGTTAGATGTTTCCGACAGATAGATGGGAGTAAATCACCTAATGGTTAGTATAGTTTTCTAAACCTAGGGCAGACGTGGCTAGACGTTGGCTAGACGAGAACACACAACTTGCAGTGTCTAAGTTTTTGATCATTAGGTACTTCCAAACTGCATCAAGCAATTGTATTGCTACTGGTAAGTATATATAACAAATTTAAAAGCACATAATGGTGCAAACGCCTGTTTTGTCGCCTTGTATGGCGTATCGTAGCGATTCGGCATTAGCAAAGTGATAGATGTTTCCGACACAGATGGAGTATATCAGCTAAAGGTTAGTTTAGCTTTCTAAACCTAACGCAGACATGATATATTGCTTGGCTAGACGAGAACACACAACTGGCAGTGTCCAAGCGTTTGATCATGAGGTATTTCCAAACTGCATCAAGCAATTGTATTGCTACTGGTAAGTATATATAACAAATTTATAAGCACATAATGGTGCAAATGCCCGTTTTGTCGCCTTGTATGGCGTATCGTAGCGATTCGGCATTAGCAAAGTGTTAGATGTTTCCGACAGCTAGATGGAGTATATCCCCTAATGGTAAGTTTAGCTTTCTAAAAGTAATGCAGACGTGATGTATTGCTTATCTAAATGAGAACACACAACTAGAAGTGTCTAAGCTTTTGGGCATGAGGTATTTCCCAACTGCATCGAGCAATAATTGCTACTGATAAGTATATGTAACAAATTTAAATGCACATAATAGTGCAAACGCGTGTTCTGTCGCCTTGTATGGCGTACCGTAGCCATTCGGCATTAACAAAGTGATAGATGTTTACGGTAGATAGATGGAGTATATCACATAATGGTAAATTTAGCTTTCTAAACCTAACGCAGACGTGATAGATTGCTTGTCCAGACGAGAACACACAACTGGCAGTGTCTAAGCTTTTGATCATGAGGTATTTCCAAACTGCATCGAGTAATAGTATCGCTACTGTTAAGTATATATAACAAATTTAAATGCACATAATAGTGCAAACGCGTGTTCTGCCGTCTTGTATGGCGTATCGTAGCGATTCGGCATTAACAAAGTAATAGATGTTTACGGTAGATAGATAGAGTATATCACATAATGGTTAATTTAGCTTTCTAAACCTAACGCAGACGTGATAGATTGCTTGTCCAGACGAGAACACACAATTGGTAGTGTCTAAGCTTTTGATCAAGAGGTATTTCCAAACTGCATCGAGTAGTAGTATTGTTACTGATAAGTATATATAACAAATTTAAATGCACATAATAGTGCACACGCGTGTTCTGTCGCCTTGTATGGCGTATCGTAGCGATTCGGCATTAGCGAAGAGTTAGATGTTTCCGACAGATAAATGGAGTATATCCCCTAATGGTAAGTTTAGCTTTATAAAACTAATGCAGACGTGATATATTGCTTATCCAAACGAGAACACACAACTAGAAGTGTCTAAGCTTTTGATCATGAGGTATTTCCAAACTGCATGGAGCAATAATTGCTACTGATAAGTATATATAACAAATTTAAATGCCCATAATAGTGCAATCGCGTGTTTTGTGGCCTTGTATGGCGTATCGCAGCGATTCGGCATTAACAAAGTATTAGATGTTTCCGGTAGATAGATGGAGTATATCACCTAATGGTTAATTTAGATTTCTAAACGTAACGCAGACGTGATATATTGCTTGTCTAGACGAGAACACACAACACACTACACAACGAGAACACACAACTAAGTCTAAGCTTTTGATCATGAGGTATTTCCAAACTGCATCGAGTAATAATAGTATTGCTACTAATAAGTATATATAACAAATTTAAATGCACGTAATAAGTGCAAACGCGTGTTTTGTCGCCTTGTATGGCGGCGTATCGTAGGGATTTGGCATTTGGCAAAGTATTAGATGTTTCCGAAATTAGCTCATAAAAAGTAAGGTTCTGGTGGGTTCGTCAGAGAAAGAAAGGGCGTTAAAACCTTTCTGCAAATCCTAGGATGTCTATTGTTAAAGCAAAATATCTAATTTTTTGTTAGTTATTAAATTTCTCGCGTAAGATGTTCGCTTACCAAATATATAGTCGTTTTGACCATTAATAAAAACATTAGAAATAACTAACAAAAAAAGTGCATAATAAATAAACAAACCTAGTGAATGTGTATCCGATTTCGCTGTGCTATATCCAATTGAGTTACCGCTTCGTCACACCCGGTTTTGGTCCCGTTCCCGCTTTTGGTCCCGCTCCCGCTTCTGGTGGCTTACCCGCATCCCGTGTTCGCAACACCGTACCTAAGGTAAGCGAACATACGTCTTTTTATTTTCCTTGACTCCGCAAACGAAACCAGCACCTTTAGATCATTTACTTTCTAAATTCATAACATCTATCAAGCTGACTACGAATTTAAGAACTATATATATCTATTGTTAGGTATAATAGTGACCAAGGTTATTTCCTGCTTAATTATTAACATGAGAAAAAGTACTTAATTGAGTTTACTGGCCAATATGTTTCTGAAAAAATATTTATTATGATGTTAGATAAGATTACCTATATGGACGCCACTGTTCTTTTTTTAAACTAACTAAATGAAAAAATAACTCGCCGAGTCAGAAGCTTATTGCAGTGTGATTCCTAATAAAAATTGCTATTGTCCGTCAAGATGTAGCACCCACAGTGTACTGGTGTTAGATACGGATATCTATATGGACGCCACTGCTTTTCTAAAACACTAGAGTGGGCGATATCGCAGTTTTTTGATATTATTTAAGTAACTAAATGAAGAAGTAACAAACCGAGCTAGACGCTTATTGCAGTGTGCCAACCTAATAAAAATTGCTATTGTTCATCAAGATGCAACACCCACCGTATATACTGGTATTAGATACGCATACCTATATGGACGTCGTCCTTTTCAAAAAACTAGAGAGGGCGGTATCGCAGTTTTTTGATATTGTTTAACTAAATAAATGAAGAAGTAACACGCCGAGTTAGAAGCTTATTGCAGTGTGCCAACCCAATAAAAATTGCTATTGTTTGTCAAGATACAGTACATACCGTATACTGGTGTTAGATACGCCTACCTATATGGACGCCACTGTTTTTCAAAAACTAGAGAGGGCGGTATCGCAGTTTTTTGATATTATATAAGTAACTAAATGAAAAAGTAACACACCGAGTTAGAAGCTTATTGCAGTGTGTTAACCTAATAAAAATTGCTATTGTTCGTCAAGATGCAACATCCACCGAATACTGGTGTTAGATACGGATACCTATATGGACGCCACTGTTTTAAAAATACTAGAGAGGMCGGTATCGCAGTTTTTTGATATTGCTTAAGTAACTGAATGAAGAAGTAACTCGCCGAATTAGAATCTTATTATGGTGTGCCAACCTAATAAAAATTGCTATTGATTGTCAAGATGCAGCACATACCGCATACTGGTCTTAGATACGCATACCTATATGGACGCCACTGTTTTTAAAAAACTAGAGAGGGCAGTATCGCAGTTTTTTATATTGTTTAACTAACTACATGAAGAAGTTACACGCCAAGTTAGGAGCTTATTGCAGTGTGCCGACATAATAGAGAGCTATTTTGTAGTGTAGAATGTCGTTCATACCGCATATAAGTTTCATGCTGTGCATGACCTTATTGAACCCCCATGATCATGTCAGTCTTTGTTTTAGAATTACAGATATGCAACACAGAATGCTTTATTGCTATTACTAATCAGATATCTTGATAATCATGTTTAAGTGTTAGGGCCATACAGTGCATCTAAATGTATAGGGCTCTTTATTGAACTCTTGAGTGGTATTCGAAGGATTATTATTTGACGTAACATCGATTGAAGACGCAATAAATCGTGTTCCAATCATCTTTAGTAAAGCTTGATGATAGACGTCAAGCAAACTTACCTTAAATTATTCCAGCCAGAATTTGTTCTTGTGAAAATTCCCACTATAATTGATTCATTCAAAATGACATAACTGACATAAATTTTTGCTTGATTTTTAGAAACGTCAAAAAATAGTAAAAAAACTTCGCGAATGCTTAAATTAATGGCCAACCTTTTATATAATGGTATAAGCAAGTTCTTTTGGGCTTCTGATTTCGAATCATGTTTATGCAATGTTGTTATTTCAATAAGTTTTTATTTATTCCGGTAAAATTGTTTTTCGGCTACTATGTACATTTGAAAGTACAACTTTATCCTACTCATCCAACGCGAGAAAGTGGCTTTTTACCTGCCTAGGCAGTAAAATACTTTACCTGACCGGTATTACCAGTAATAGCTATTTATGTACKAAGGCAGTAAAGTGGCACTTTATCGAACGAGTTTGGTGATTGAGAGCCGAGGCGAAGACGAGGCGAGCATCCGGATGAGTTCGATAAAGACACTTTACTGGAGTGGTGTATACAATGTTTTTTCGGCTACTACTACTACTATTTCCATTTGAAGTGTATAGAAGTTCTGGACTCACTTTAGAAAGTACATGACGTTTGAGGTTTAGTTGTAACATTTGACATTTGCTTTACGATAAATCGTTTCCTTGACATTTAGGAGCGTTGGCTTAGTTACCAGTCAGGTAAAGTATTTTACTACCTAGGCAGGTAAAGTGCCACTTTCTCGCGTCGGATGAGTAGGATAAAGTTGTACTTTAGAATGCGGTAGCCGAATAAATACTTTACCTGACTGGTAATTACCAGCCATCTGTTCTAGTTGGATGAGTAGGATAATGTTTTACTTTCCACTGTAGTAGCAGAAAAAACATTGTATGCTTCACGCCAGTAAAGTGTATTTATCGAACTCGTCTGGTTGCTCGCCCCTTCTTCGCCCCGGCTCCCAATCTCCAAACTTAAGTTACCAGTCCGGTAAAGTATTATACTGCCTAGGCAGATAAAGAGCCACTTTCTCGCGTTGGATGATTAGGCTAAAGTTGTACTTTCGAATGTAGTAGCTGAAGAAAAAACATTGCATGCGCCACACCAGTAAAGTGTCTTTATCGAACTCGTCTGGTTGCTCGGCTCGTCTGCGCCTCGGCTCCCAATCTCCAAACTCGTTCGATAAAGTGCCACTTACTGCCTTGTTACTAAATAGCTATTAAGTATGTTTGTTTGTACCCGATTTCGAAAAAGGCTGAATTTTTAATGTAAAATAAGCAAAAAATGAGAAATTTAGAATTCTAGTGCAGTATCAGTTCTGTGTCTGATGCAACCTTCTAAGCTACGAATTGTTATCAGATTCATTTTTCACATGCAAATTATGCCGCAACCTTTGTTATGGCACAGTATGGATGTTTACTTCGTATAGGCAGTAAATGGCTATACGATAGTATAGATAGCCGTTTTGAGCGTAATTCATCAACAATGCTAAAGAGCTTAAAACTGAATTTTTTCTCTGACAGGAAATCAGACAAAAGGTTTGTATTGGAAGCTTGTATGGTGTTCAAATAGATAACCAGACCTTGTCGAATTGTAGATGAGCAGGGCGGGGCCTAGCGATTAGCACTGTGACTTCTTTAGTAGCGCGTAAAATTAGTACAGAGCAAATCAAGAGTACATGGCACGATTTTAGTGCAGTGGCAGATTAGTTACAATATACGTTGATTAATTCATATAGACGAGATGTTTGTACTGCTTGCATGTTTATGGAAAAACTGAGGCATTAATGTCTAGTTATTCAAATAACTATAAAGATATATTTAGAGTTAGGCACTGAAAATCGAAAATATTTATTTTATTTAATTAGTTTATTAATTTTGCAAGGCTGTATTCAAGAATCTAGTTGCGAGTACATGAAATGGGTAGATACTGAATTTTACAATATACGTGTTAAAACACTATCTATTAAAGAATTATGAATTGTAGAGGAATTACAATGTTAAGTGTAGTAGTAAAGACGTAGGAAAGAATGATGGAAGCAAGATTAATAAGAGAAAAGCTGAAGCACAAGGGAGAACAAAAGGAAAACAAATTGAACAGGTTGAAAGTTTTAAATACCTACCAGTTATAATACAAAGCAAAGGAAGAATAGATGCAAATATACAGTACAATGTAGGTGTACCACTCACTGAATAAGGCGTTAACAAGTTAAAAGGAAATAATTAGAAAATGAAACAATTGAAGGCCAGGACCCAAACAACTTTATTATCAGTGCTACTTGGTTTCGGGGGTTTTTAACTACATTAATATAAATCACATTACTGTTAAAAGCACAATACAAGAATGCAACAAACAGTTTAAAATCGGAACAGGTGAAACGAAATCAATCTGACATGCCATATAGCTGATAAACATGTCGAACGTCTTTTGCTATACGTTTTTGTTTTCGTTGCGGCTCTGACAGTTGAAACAATCGTCAAAAGTACGAGTATATAGTAAAAAACTTGAAAGAAAGCACAGTCAAATAATTAACTTTCCAAGCTATTTAATTGATTTAAAATATTTCACAGGTGCTTAAAATAGGAAATTGCATGAAGGTAATAATTCTCACTTGTATTGACAGTTGCTGCTAAAATTTGTCAAATAGAAGATTTGACAGCGAAAACGAGAGAACAGTCTTAAGCGTAAGAACATTACAGTTTCTATTAAAACAGGAAAGTTGGCACCACTACAGGGTAACTACGGTTCACCCCCGCTACCAGTTACTGCCTACCTATACATTAATAAAATATGTGTGGTCCGGCCCCAATCCCGTCTGTGCGGAATTTTAATGTCCGAGTCGCGTATCCCCGACCCTCAGCATTATACTCGGCAAGAAAGATAATAAGTTATAAATTTGCATAAATCTTTATTTTAGCATTTTATAAGTTATGTCTAAAGTCTCTCTCAACATATTGGGGTATCTACATACAGTTCCAGTCCCGTATTGGAAATTATCATCTTGTTTAGAAAATACGATGTGCTACCTTTTAGAATAGTTTTAGATATGAATTATAATCATATTCGTTACAAATATTTGTTTTATTACCTGTATATTAGAATTTATTAGGATTTAAGAATAATTTCAAATGGGCTAAATCCAATACTGAAGCAATGCTGTTCGGTGTACCCGCGACTAATTTATGACCGGTTTGCCGGTATTTTCTAAAGGGTCCTGAAGTGGTAGTCAATCTCTCATTATTCGAGTTAAAATATTTTACTGCGGCAACATAACCTTGAAAGAACTTATTTTAGTCAACTTTGGCATTTCACAACAATTTTGTCGAGGATAACAACACAATTTTCACTTATTAGGAGCTCCGTAATATTACTTCTAATTGTTAACACTAACACACAAGCGTGAAACTTGTTCATAATCGTCTGTTTTCCTGTCAAACAAATTTTCACCCTCACCCTCTCGGCAATGTTGTAAAATTAGGTTCAGTATGGTGATTTCTAACCTAGGATGCGATTTTTCATTGAGCGTCTCAGATCACATGCCTTTGACTAATTAAGGACCTTTGTTGTATCCTTATAGTTCATTAATTGCGGGAGTGGATTTCGTGAAACTTATTTTATCGGCTCTTTGTAACACTGTTGTAATAAGGACTTGACCAATATAATCTATACAGTGCAAACGCATTGTTAAAGGGCATGACTAAAACGTATGCTAATGAACACATTAGTATTAACCTTATAGCAGCTGATAATACTTTTTTGGTACAGAGGGATTAATAAGCTGATAGCGATAACTTTATTAACGATAGATAATTAAAATTCTTATAACTTGTGCTTCTCCTGGTTACTTATCCTTTGGAAAATGGGCTTTCGCTGTTAGTTCGTAAATAATATGTACCGGTATTTTCCGTGGTTATTGAATCCCCTAAAGCTAGTTTCTTGTTTCCATTGCACTTTCCTGCATTGTAGTCTGACGGCGAAGGGCATTCTACCGCTGTAAATCCTCCAGTTTGCAAGGCTTCAACGTAATATTTATACGATCTGTCGTGACTGCAGCAAACTGAAAATATGGTTATAATGGAATGAACATATGGATAGTCGATCTTGTGTAAAAATGATTATTAGGTAAAATTGCATTAAAAATGGTTTAAAGAATACGTATTTTGAAGAATTCGTTATTTTAATATTAGTTATTTTCTAGGGTTGTATTTGTTAGCGTTAATTCGATTGATGTAATTAATTTTATTTAACGGCGCCTGCATCGCGTCGCACGTTCGGCAGTTAATTAGGTTGGCAACGTAGTGGAAGAAAGGAGTAGCAAAAATGTCAAGGAAGCTGTCGGAAGTAAAGAAATGTAAATCATCTGTTAAATAAACAAATCAGCACAGTACAAGCGCAGTGATTGTAACAACTGGTGTCAGAAGTGGGATTTACGAAAGATTTACGGAGTTTGCAGTGCCGCAGTGATTACCTAAGAATGAAATGAAATGAAAATTTATAGTTGAGACACAAAAGATGGTGTTTGCGCAACTTTTAGCTGAAATTCAAGAATTACGGAAGACTGGCGTCTAATTAAAAAAGACAGGATTACGGAATTAAAAAAGAATAACGAGAAACTGGTGACAGTAAAGGAAGAGATGATGACTGAAACATAGAAACAGTTTAATAAGCTACGTGAACGGGTTCAATAAGTCCATAGAATTAGTTACTGAAGAGTTTACTGAAAAAGTTGTCAAAGCGAGTGGTCGGAGGAATGACCAGCACGCTTTTGAAAAACTGAAGAACGCGCTGACACCTGTGTTGGCTGGCGTATCCGAAAGAATATGGTACCTTTTATGCTGACACCGATGCTAGTCAATATTAAATTGGCACCGTCCTTTCCCATGTACAATATGACGAAGAAATGGTAATCGAGTCACTATCAAATAGTGCGCAGCAGAACTACTGCGTATGGAAGGAAGTTTGTGCTGAGAACTGATCACGCTTCCTTGACTTGGTTGAGGAAGTTTTAAGAAGCTTGAAGGACAAATTGCTAGATGGTTGAAAGTGCTATAATCTTGCGATTTTGAAATCCATAGACCTGGAAGAAGTTACGCTAACGCTGATGCTTTATCTCGAAGACCATGCGCAGACAATTGCAGGAGCAGGGAGCACGAAAAGTAATTCTGGGTTTTAGTCAATATAATAGAAGAATTTAAAGAAGAAGGGAACATGTCACTTCAGAAATTATGAAATCTCAGACAGAAGACCTTATAATAAATTTCTACCAGAATGGATGCATGAGGATAGAAAACATGGTTTTCAAGAAGTGTTGGAAACGGTACACAGACGTTGATAAAACTCTTTTTATTTTAAGACAGAACTTTTTTACATAAATAACATGAATGTTTTGCAATGACATAACTATACTTATTATTATTATTATTATTTGTAACATTTCCATGGTTACATACACTTAGGTAGTACCTACTTGATACTGCACACCAGAAATATTGCTATTTCCAACATTCTCCCTCAATACTTGAGGTGTGCACAATACTATAAATTAGCCTTTTACAGTCAGCTCGTCACATATATACTCATGCTTTGTACTGCCTAGTGATTTTGTTAGCATGTCTGCTGGCATTTCAGTTGATGGCATGTAAGTTAATATGATATCATTATTTTTTATTTTCTCTCGTATAAAAAGCTATTCCACATGTATATGCTTTGTTCTTTTATGAAAAACGTGATTATAGGCCAATTTTATTGCACTTTGGTTATCATTATGAATGGTAATGCCACTTTCGAGTTTCAGAAACTTGCATTGATTATTTAATTTAATCAGTTCAAGAAGTAATGACTATGTAAACTGCTTCTTTCACAGCTTCACAAGTGCCAATATACTCCGCTTCAGTGGATGACAGTGCAAGTGTTTTCTGTTTTTGGCATATCCATGATACAAGACTCTTAGCTAATGAGAAGATATAGCCATAAACGGATTTACGGTCTGCAATATTATTAGCCCAATCAGAGTCAACATAACCTTTCATAGGGTTATTTGATTTTTCATAAACAATACCTAAATCTCTGGTATCTTTTAAATGTTTTAAAACTCGTTTAACAGCTAACCAATGGTATTTAGTATGGTTAATATTAAACTGACTTAAACAGGAAACTGAAAACGCAATATCTGGACCAGTACAAACAGCTAGATACATTATCGAGCCAATTAATTGTTGGTAAGGGCACTCATATGGTTCTCCCTCAAATAGAAGGTTTTTATTTTGTTCCTTAGGGGTGCTTACTTCTTTAGATTCCAAGAATTGGAATTTATCAAAAACTTTTAAGATATACTGTTCTTGACTAAGTTTTAAGAMATTTTTGGAACGATTCCTTTCTTTTCATTTTTTTAATTCCCAAGCAGTACGAAATTGGTCCTAAATCCTTCATCCTGAAATTTTTATTTAGTTCCAGTTTTAGACGTTTAGCTTCAATAAAGTCATTATAAAAAAAGAAATCATCGATATAAAGAGCAACAATAACAAGGGCATTCTCTGAATTTTCTAAAGAAAATACATGGTTCAATATCAGACTGTAATCTATTTTAAATAAGATCTTATGTACTTTTTCATGCCATAATCTGGACGACGGTTTTAAACCATATATAGCTTTCCTTAATCGGTATACCTTATTTTCACAACCGGGCTTTTCAAAGCCTTCAGGTTGACACATAAATTTCCTCATCAATGTCACCATTAAGAAAAGCTGCCTCTACATCTAAATGATCGGCTTCTAAGTTTAATTCAGTAGCTATAGCAAATAACATTCTTCAATTACTAAAACGAATTACGAGAGAAAACTTCAGTATAATCAACCCCATATTTTTGAGTAAAGCCCTTTGCGACTAATTTAGCTTTAAAAGTTACATTGTCTCCATTTTGGTTTTCTTTAATTTTGAAAACCCATTTATTTTTGACAATGTTTTTGTTGGGTGCCTTATCAACTAATTTCCAAGCATTATTAATTTGGAAAGCATCTAATTCTCTTTTAACTGCTGATATCCATTCATTTTTACTGGGACAAGTTAATGCTTCAGAAATGCTAGTAGGCTCTAAATCACTATTCGCAGTAAGCATACCAAAATCAGAAACATTCATCACAGTCACAATATTTTTTTGGAACATTTTGGATACTGATTGATATTATCCAAGTTCGAGTCAGATTCTTGGGTTAAGCTACAGGGTGGATCCAGAATTTTTTCATCATGAATGGAACTGTTTCTCTGCACTTCAGTTTCCCCTAATTCTTCTTTGACTTCCTCAGAATGTGAATGCACCTCGGAACATGAAGTTCTATCTTTGACGACTTGATTTGATGCCTCTCTTTCAACTCCTGCTAATGGAAGTGATGACTTATCTGCAGTTTACTCAGCAGTTCCAAATTCCTCTTCAAAGAAAATAACATCTCTGGCAATCTGGAGGCGATTATTAACGGGATCTGTGAGCCTGTAGCCACGACTGTTTTCAGAATAACCAACAAATATATATTTCTTGCTTTTGTTATCAAACCTTTTTTCTTTTGACGTCTGGTATGAGCATAAGCATGATAGTCAAACATTTTTAAGTGACTTGAGATCAACCTTTTTACCACTCCATTTTTCTTCAGAAGTACAATAATGAAGCTTCTCGGTAGGCGATCTGTTGATTAAACATACTGCGGTATTTGCTGCTTCTGTCCAAATCCGTTTGTCGCAGTTACATTCAGCTATCATTGCTCGAACTTTATTATAGAATGGTAATAGCGTTCAGCAACTCCATTTTGCTGGGGACAGTAGGCAACAGTAAGCTCATGCTTGATTCCACGAGCCTTCAAGAAAGTGTTCAATTGCTGATTGTAGTATTCCTTACCATTGTCCGTTCTCAGAACTTTAATTTTTCCTTCAGTCTGAGTTTCAACATATGCACAAAGCTCTTTGAATACTTTTGGAACTTCGGCTTTGGACTTAAGGAAATAACATAATTACTTCCTTGAAAACATATCTCTTGCACCACTCCAAGATTCTATTTCCAGTGGTCCAACCAGGTCTGAGTGAATGAGGTCCAGTTTATCTTCTACAACTGTCTTCATCTTCTTGTATGGAAACAGTTTTCTTGCATGCTTGCCCTTAACACAGCTAACACAGAGTATTGGATTCTTGGATTCTTGATATGTGATACCTGTAGCTAGTCCATTCTTCAACAGTTTCATGCTAAAATGATTGAGATGTCCCAACCCTTTGTGCCATAGCATTTGCGAGGTTGATTTTGTGGTAGCATTCGCGCGATGTAACATTGTATCCAATGGGAACAACCCGTTTGTATTCGTACCAGTAGCAATCAGTCTTTCGCCTTCGGTATCAATAATTTTACAACCAAATGAATCCCTTGGAAACCATGGAACTCACTGATAATAAGTTGACTCCCAGGTCTGGCACATATTTTACTTCTGAAATGGTCTTCTTTTCACCACTTGGTTCCAACAAAACTTCGATTTTCTCTATTCCATGTACGGGCAGTCTTGAATTGTTTGCAACAACTATTTCTTGGTATGGTTCAGCCTTCTGTAAGTTTGACAGTAATTCCTTGCAACCTGTCATGTGTACCGATGCCCCACGTCAACGTACCATTCAGTATTTGGTACTTTTACATCAGAAACTGTAAGTGGAGCTTTCTTTTCCTTTTTGAAGTGTTTGTTTCCACAAACCAACTTGCGTTTTGTGATGCTTCTGCATTTTCTTTTAGATACGGACATTTATTTTTATMTCCTTTTTGCTTGCACAAATAGCACCASGGAGTTTTATAGTGCTTTTTTTTTGTTTCAAAAGGTGAATCACCATCTCGTGGTGTGCTGTTCTGCCACCTCTTGTCTTGCAGCAGCTTTGTTTTCACAAAATCGGCACATATTCCCACACTAGAGCTTTCTAGGGCCATTACCATAGGTTCGTAATCTTCTGTTAAACCTTGTAGCATTATGACACCTAGAAATTCATTATCTATTGGTTTTTCCATCGATGATAATTGTTGTGAAACACACATGCTTTGAGATATGTAATCTTCTATCGTTTTAAAATTTTGGACGGTGTAGCCCCTTATCTTCAGAAGCTTTTTCTAACGCCCCCCATGCTTCAAAAGCCATTTTTGCCTCCATTACATGAGGACATGTTGCTTTGTCAAGAGGGAATATTATTTTTGACAAAGCTTTGTCTTCTTGACGATTGTCTTAATCGGATGTGGTTGCAAATTGGCTTTGAGCCACTGATCTGGAAATAACTGGATGTCGCATAAGTCATTCAAAACTGTGATAAGTAGAAACTAGTGCGCCACCATGCCGCTGGTACTCGTACTATCAATTTAACGGCGCGTCCAAATTTTAGGTTAGATCCTTAACTATATAATATGGTTATGAGTAAACGTAATATCCAGTTTGTACGGCACATGTTTCTCACTCAAACACTACAACGGTCATCTTTTGGAAATCTGCAGACAGGTGATGAGTTGTATTGACTGCACACAATTACTATAAAGATAAGAAACACTTACAAGTGGAATGAGAGATGCTTCGATGTAGTAGATCTTTTTTTACAAAATTCGCAATGCACCATACTTAAGTTATATAATCACCGTAGGTGCCGAATATGCCATTAAGTAACAAAAACGAACACCGCGTGCTTTACTACTTACTGAGAAAGATGTATAATGTATAATGTTAATGCGGACTATAAAGGTTCACGATTTTAACGGTCAATCATTGACGTCATATTTATCGCAGAAGCGAACCTTTGTCAAAATTTTAGTACAAGGACCAGCGGCTAGGCGCTAAGGTGGCTTAAATCTATCACAAATAATTTACATGTATTTTGGTATCTAAGCGACATCCAGTTATTTAGAGATCAGTGCTTTGAACACAGCTCCACAGACCATCATGCCTTAAGACCATCATTTGGAACTTCCAGTCATTATAATACTCACGCCCTTTTAACTTTTCAGTTAGTGCTGAATCACTTGCTGCCATAGTTTATTCCAACTAGAACGACACTTAGAACAATTTATATTTTGCGTTCTGGGCCCATAACCATTTTGTGTTGATAAAACTCTTTTTATTTTATGACAGATTTTTTTTTACATAAGTAACATGAATGTTTTGCAATGACAACTAATTATTATTATTATTTTTTGTAACATTTCCATGGTTACCTACACTTAGATAATGCACACCAGAAATATTGCTATTTCCAACAAGAAGTAGCAAATCTTTATCAAGTAGTAAAAGCATTCCTTCGAAATGGAGTACTCTATCGTATTTGGGAAGACAGTAACGGAATCAAGGGCAAAGAAAAATTGATCTAATCACCAAAAACTGCGACTAGCTGTGTTTAAGCAGTTACATGCTGGAGCCAGTGGTGGTCATTTTTGTATTAAAAAGAACACTTGACAAGATTCGTGACAGATTTTACTGGATTGTGTGTGTAATGTCTGCAAAAAAGTCTGCGGAAAGGCCTTGCAACAAGAACCGATGCAAAGATGCGACAATTCAATTTGGGTGTTCTGTTTGACATCTTCAGCCCATTACCGGCTACTAAGAACGGCAACAAATACTTGGTGGTGGTGGCAGTCCTGGTACTCAATCAAGAAGGTGAGACACTCGCAGAAGATTAGTTCATAATGTCGTTTTGAGATATGGTGTTACAATAGAGCTGCATTCCGATCAGGGCAGGTATTTTGAGTCGGAATTATTCGGAGCTTTAATGAAAATCTTGTGCGCGAACAAGACAAGGACGACACCATTCTATCCTCAATTAGACGGAATGGTCAAGCGTCGTACTTACTTATTTATACATGATTTGCTTTGCACAGGGTGGACAAAATTGACGGCTTTATTTGAAATCTTAAGTATTGAACAGACTTGAACATTACGCCGAATAACATACCGAACAGCAAGCAAAACAACAAACGGAGCATCAGCTGGGATGGGGCGACAATCGTGTTTGCAAACGAATTAACGCTTGCGTATTTCGTATGCGCTGTCGACCCATCCGTACTAACAGAACAGCTATGGTGTGGTCAGAAGATATATCTTATAAATTAATTGGCGAGTACGAAAAACAAATATGCTTAACTTAAAAAAAAACAGGACGTTTGAAAGAAAATTGCCAAAAAAGTGAATGCAGATACCGATGATGAAGAAAAAAGAAAATATTTTCATTATTACGGTCTTCCCAACCAGAAATTTTAAAAACCAAAAAGGCCATCTTGGATTGATATTGCTGTTCTTAATAGAATATCCTGTAGAACTACCCACTTTTTATGTGGGATTCAGATTGTACATCAAATTATGAGCAAAAAAAAATATTAACATACATGTGCTCTTATATTATCGGTTTCGGAGGTACGCATGGGTGGTCCTGTTATCGTGCTCATGTAATTGACGGTTTTATTTGAAATATTAGAGAAAAATGTTTCAAATAAATGTAACAGCCAAGGATAACGCAATACCGGCATAGCCATCAATTGGGTGAGCATGGTAACCGGAGCACCCTGTACAGTGTTGCAGTGAAAGTGTGTTTTTTAATGTATATCACGAACTCTCATTTAGTACCTATAATGATATAACGTAAAGTGACAAGTTGGTTTTAATTTTAGAGAGATATGTAGTGTTATTCCTGTGGTTCGATATTCGATTATAATTCTTAAGCTATTGAATGGAAAAATTGTCGAAAGGAATTGACATATTGCATTAGATTCAGGAAAACATTCCCTCAGTATTACCATTGACGACATTAATGGAAAACAGGAAACTTACTTTGTACTTTTATTATTGTACCTTACTTTAGTGTATCATTTGGAAAGGTACTACTCACTGGACGCGATAATTCCTTCATCTGGGTCCATGAGACTCCGTAGACTCGACAATCCTGGTGGACAACCTGGTTGTACCTTTTCACCTGGGTTGAAGTAAAAATCTACGCTTCCGCTTTTGTAAGGGTACCCAAATACTTCATCATCCGTGTGTACAACCACAACTACTGCAGCGGACTTATTATTTATTCCAAATCCAGAAGGGCCAAAAAGAGGTCCAGCCGCGTCTAAAGCAATTACTTTTCCAAGGGACGCATTAGACTTTTCTGCAGATCTCTGTCCCACAATGCCGGCGATCTGACCACCTAGTGAGTGGCCAATAAATTGAATATCTTCTGGTGGAAACTTCAGCTTTTCATAAATTTGTAATAAAAAATTGTTAATTTCGGTTGCTGCAAAATAAAGCGTGGTGTTAGTACATTAAAACTCGGAGTAGTAAGATACTTGGAGTAGTATTGAAACAGCAAGACGTAATAAAGCGACCAGAGGACTTTGAAAATAGTAAGATTCCTTCTGAATACGTAGCTTTCGAATGGTCAGTGTATCTAGTGAACATATTACTAGCATATCTATATTGCAGGAAACAAATGTGTAACTGCATCAGTAGGATGAGGTATGTAGCAAATCCTGTTTGTAAGTAGTCAACAATAAATTTAATATTTCGTCTTTGTTATCTGAGAAAATTGGTAAGCTTTGGATAGGTGGTAGAGGAGACAAAAGAGAAAATACGTACATTTGCTGTGAAACATACTTTACAACATGGTGCTGTTAACAAAAAGACTGATTGGTTGCAGCGATACCACCTAGAGAATGGGCATACCAGTTGTATCCTACTTGCACACAAAAAACTGTAGCAAGTATTACTAAAGTGTTTTATGATTATATTGTCACCAAGACAACATAAAGCGTTTTTGATAGCAGTGGTGGAATTTACTTAAACACTGTCCAAGCCGCAGAATATTTTGAACGTTACGAGTGCATATTAATGATAATGCTTTATTGTCCAAACAGATTTTCCAAAATAGGACTAGCTTATAGAAGCTTAAGTATCCATACAACAGAAATAATCCAACATGCTATATTAATTAAACATTGTACAAAATTAACGGTATACAATGTCTTGACAGTTTCATGATCTTTTTCAGGCTATCATAGATTATGTCACAAATGTCAGATACCCTGTTAAAGTTACTACACACTATTGATATTGACGATCTAAGCAGTACATTTGTTCTGTAGAAAGAACAGTAAAAAGTTAAAGGTTTCCTAGTTGTTGTCCTAGGTACGACGAAGAAAATACTACTCAGAATAATTTTGCAGTCAAGCATGTTGTTTATGAGTTTAAAAATTAAAGCAATTGATGATAGCATGCGCCGTTCTTCTAGTGAGGGAAGCTGAAATCTGCTCAAGAAAATTTTGCGGCTATACCCTTGTTGAGGATAGACTCCATCGTGAATGTAGGAAAGAAATTTTAAGAACTTACGTTGAACTTTCAATGTCATTTTTTGATATTCATAAATTGGATACCATGTTATCGAGCACTATTCAAGTTTCGACCATATAAGACATAAATAGAGTTGAAGAATGCTATTATTTGCGTTTGAGAATTCTCTGCAGTTTCTATAAATAAAACCGAGAGTTTGATAAGCTGTCAGGACAGGACACCCGTCTCTAATACAATTGCAACGATTTATAATACAATTTCCTATGGAGTATTCGTAAGCGATACTCTGCTTTCGCCTTGTATAGGACATGACGTAATATTTATCGGTGTTTAGTAACAGTTGATTCTTGGTATACCATTTACTAAGCTTAGCAATATTTTTTGCGGCATTATGGTGTCCTCTATGCCTCTAATACTCGTATAAAACTTTAGACCGTCTGCAAACAATAGTTTTTCACAATCGATGACATCACTCAAATCATTAATAAAAAGTAAAAAGAGTAGTGGCCCTAAATTAGAACCCTGAGGTATTCCTGATTCTGCAACATATGGCAGTGAGTTACGTTGTTTGTATAGAATTCTATAAGCGCGTTGGAAAGACTGTAGCCTGCCAATTTATAGATCAGTATGTTGTGATTTATATGGTCAAATGCTTTTTAAAAGACTGTGTATATTACATCTACTTGACCTTGACTGTGCAAAAGTTGCTAAGTTTGTAACAGTTGGTCTATATTTCATGAAATCGTGTTGAAAGGGTGTTACAAGATTAGGAACATTGTAGTAAAAATATTTGTATAGGACTGATTCAAAGGCTTTTGAGAAGTTAGATAGTATTGAAATTGGTCTATTGCTTGTGACCAAAGAAGGATCACCTTTTTTATGCACTGGATAAACTTTACTTTCTTTCCAAGCATCGGGAAATTTAGATTTTTTCAAAATTTAGTTAAATAGGTAAAGTAAAGGATGTGGAAAAAGTGAAGCACAATAATAATAACAAATGCCGGTATGTTGTCAAAACCTAATGTAGGTTTGTTTTTAATTTGTTTCAGAGAATATTCCACATTTTTAAGGGTAAACTTACTCATACTAATGTTAAAATTTTTCGTTTGAATACAGGGACACTGCAAATCTGACTCGATGTAAATACTATCAAAATAATTACGAAATGCATTTACAATATTGTCAGCTCTGCTGTGCTTTTTCCGTCATAATACATCCTTAATGGACTTTTGGTAAACCACACAGGGTAGTTATTTTTAGTCTACAGCGGTCACGGGTACACTATGGTTGAACACACATTAAATTATATCATAAGTATATAACAGACAGTATTGACATCATCAAGTTATACAAGTTGGACTAATCAACTTCTACAAATAATCTATACCTAGTTATATAATCAGCTTTGTTAAAGTTATAAGATCGTAATTTATAATTACAACTAAAAGGATTAGGGTTGACTGCAATGTAGTTGAAACTAATACTCAGAGATGGATGAAAGGTGTCTTCTTGCACAAGACTGTCAGCGGATCTCACAACTGTTCACGGTAAATTACTAAAAACTAGATCTAGCATACGATTATTATTATTAGTAACTGTGTTGCATTTATTCAAGTTTAAAAAATATTTAAAGTTATCCAACAGCTCACATTTGCGGTCATTCTTAGGTGACGTATACAATGAAACATTAAAGTCACTAATAATAATTAAGTTACTATCTGCAAAGCTATRAAAGCCTTCAAATAAATCCAGCAGTACTTCAAAGTCTTGTATAGATATTGCCGGAGGCACAAAAATAACATATGTATATATCAGTAGTTGAACCAAAAGTAAGTTTTGCACAAACTATACCTATAAAAGGGAGGGTTGTTCTGATGGTCGACAAGTCAGTTTTAGTTGCATTTTTCACTGCAAGAAAGACACCGCGATTAGCACTATCAAACTGTACCAAGGGGGAAATAACTCACACCTGCTAACATCGGAAAGCCATTTCTCAGTTACACATATTATATAATAGCCAGATGTACACACCTGATTATAAAATTCGGACACTTTAGAGTTAAGTCTACGTGCGTTCTGATACGGATATGTTATTACGGTATCAATATCGGAAATGTTGTTTGCTATGTCACTTTCACGGCTGACATCGTCTTCCGAAAATGAGATGTGCGATAGTTACAAAATTTACGTATTGCAACGTTGGCAGGCAAAAAACTAGGTTCCATAAGTGTGTGCACGGATGTTACGGGCACTCCTACTTTAAAACTTTTGTAGCTACAACTAATTCATCACAAGTGATGTCACCATTAAATTTTTGCTTTAACATCTATAAAAGATGGAGGTATGTACGCAGTCAGCGTCGCAGTGCCACTATTGGTATTATACTTAACATTAGTGCTTTTCGTCGTTGATACTGCAATACGATGTATGTCATAAATACGTAACTTTTCAGGAGATCAAATAAACTATGCCACATTCATATTTATAAATAAATTTTTACAAACATGTATTTTTAGTGTGTTGTTTTAGACTAATTACATTTTCTAATACCTTTTTTGCGTTTACATTAATAATTTTTCAAAATATAGTGACATACGGCATATTTCAGTAAAGAATTGTTTACTTTAATGACATACAACAAAAATAAGCACACAAGGAAACGTTAAGAAAGATAAATTTATTCGCCTTCAGGATTGCTTTAAATAACAAAAAAATGCATTTTTTCAGTATAAACAATAACAACAATACATAAAAAAGACAAGTTTTTTTTAATTATTTTATATGTATACATTGTCCTTGTGGAGAACAGCTATGTCTTAAGCCATTGTAAAATCCATGGTAATCCTTTTCTATTACTGATTTTAGTTCTTGAAGGTGGACAAATTTAGTATCATCGATTAAACATGGCTCTGAATACAAAGGATTATGACAGAACGTAGTTTTTTGCCTTGACGGTCTTCGCGGGAGTTCTATCCATTCATCAGAAAATTTTAGTTTGTATTTTATAATTCCTTCTGGGAGATTGCAGTGCACAAATATCATTTACACAGGGATCACCTTTTTTGTTTCCAGGTCGAATGCTTGCATACATTCCTTTGTCATATTTGAGAAAGTCATTATATTGCATAGGTATCACCTTGCAAGGAGACGGATTTTGTCTAGCTGATTTAATAATTTGTATGTAATCTGCAGGTACAGATACATCTCTCTTCCTACCTAACATTCTTTCTATTATACTATGGACAGAATCCACCTCCATTTGGGTGTGCCCCACCTCAAAATTATTTTTTGTTTCCATAGCGAGTTGCAGTATGCCGTTTGACATATTTACGTTGCGATTCTGGTAGCAACATCCATCACTCCATACTATAATCTTTGCAGGATGGTAATTATCTATTTCAGCTTTAAGAAATCTAGCCAAGATGGTGACAAAAACATCGCTTTCTAAACCACCATTTTCTTCATGCCATAGATAACACGAAACATCTTTATTAGAAAGGTTAAAGAATGTGTGATTATGGACTTTCAATTTTTGCTTGTAATACATGGCTGATGCCTGAGTATGGGGGCACAGTAAAACAGCTTGTAAGTCCATGGTGTAGACGCAAACTAGATTTTCTTTATCAGCAATAGAAGCCTTTTGTTTATCGTATTCTTTTTCTTTGCGTGCCAACTCTTTTCTATCCACATGCCTGTCGTATTGTTTTTGAGTTATGTTTCCCGTTTTATGCATTATGCAAGTATTACATTGATACTTTCGAGGGGAATAGATTTCCAAATTCATTGATTTAAAGGTTTTGTAAAAGAGCCTCCAAGAACAGGCGTTTTTATTTTGTGAGGTACAGTACTTTATAAATTCACGGTGTAAATGTCGGTAGCTATTCCATATGGGTTCCAAATAGTTTTCTACTCGACGCCCTACAATAATGTGATTCGATTTTTGGTAAGCTGTTTAGATAATCAGTAACAGTTTTTGAGCAATAAGACACCTGTGATTGTTCGTCCGGKACATTTTTTGTTTTGTTTAAAGCATCGGACAGTGTAGAAGTTTTTAAAACCCACTCTCTAACAGACCTCTCTCCAACTCCCAAGGTTGCAAGAAACATCTTCTTACAGACATGATATTTTACTGTTTCGTGATTGATAATTGACATTAAGAAATATCTGAAACTAAGTTGTTTACGTGATTCTTCTGTTACAGTGTCTCGCCTTCTATGCTGTGCTTTAGAATGTAGAACAAGACTACAAATAAAAACTCTTTTTGCTTCCCAACTACCCAGCCTCCAAAAATGTTCAAATATACGCTGCCGTTGTTCTTCAGAAATTGTTTCACATTCAAAGTTCTGTTGTGGCCCTTTTAAACATTTTTTATGACCTTTACATCGTGGATTCAGTTCACGTCGCTTGCGTTGAGCTGTTTGCTCATATTTACCTGAATCACATTTTTGGAAGCCTATATAGCTATCCCCTTTAAGTCTAGCCTGTGCATTCTTTTTTCTTTTCCACTGTGATGAGTCACCTTGTCCTTTGCTCTTTCGCTTGTTTGCCCTTCCATCCTCTACTATCACATTTTCATTTTCCATTGGTTGTTCTGTGGCATTCTTATTCGTGCTTGCCTCAACTTCCACTTCCTCTTCTTCTTCTTCTCCTTCACTCGGCACATAGTCACTGTCACTGCTGCTTTCCTGGTAAAGTTCTTCTTGTTCGGTAACCTTATCATCAGAATCACTTCCTGTATAAAATTGTACAGATTCTTGTGTGCTAAGAATCGGTATAGTCTGGTCCACTGTTTCCAAAATTGTGAAAGTTTTACACTTTGCTTGCGTCCAGTTCTCCTCAACAGACAAAGGTTCCGCCAGAAAATTGCTACACTGCGGTGTTTGAACAATTATTACATTTTCTGAACTGGGTGGTGCACTAGATGTGCAAAATTCATCATCATAATATTTTTCAGTTAGTAAATCGTGCGCATTTACATTGCTGGGTGAAAGATTCTCCACTGATGCTGCTTTATTGAGAGCCAATTWTACCAGTAGGTGTCCTCTTCTACTCATACTAATTATCTGTAAAAAAACCATGCCAAGCGTTATTTCAAATATCTAATATGTCGTATGTCACTATTTAATTAAAATAATACTGAAAAGTCTGTAAACATGTATCATGAAAGTCATTATGTCCTATGTCAAACCCTTGTAAATTATTTTAGAGGTTACATTTAAAACATTGGTTAGTTACAGTTTGAATGTTCAATATTTTATCTAACAGACTTTTTTCTCTAGTTGTTGTATATAATAAATCGTGTTATGCAGGTACTTACCTTCTTTGGCACAGTTTACACTAGAGACTAACAAAAATCACAGTCACCAGTTATCCAGTCAAACAAACCCTCGTAAGAACACGTGGTGGATGCGACATACAACAAATTGGACTATCCGGCATGACAGTGTTACAACTTGCAAGAAATTGAAAGTGTTACATATGATGTACTGCGGTAACCATTCAATACTGTTGGAACATACGACAAATTACTACAATATAAAATCACAGTTATGATTGGATATTTACATACGATATGTTGTAAGGGTGCGGACGACGCACTTTTGGTTACTGTAAGCACACAAACCGCAAATGGCCCTATATGCGACATACGACATATTGCACTATCAACGACGTTTTGCAAGAAAGTCGCTGACGTTCGACAGTAGTAAAACCATCATTGTCAACATTAGCCTAGTTAGGTACATCATTATTAACTGGTTCCTAAGGTGTTATACCAAGTCTCTTAATGTTCGAGTCTTATTTAGCTGTTGTTATTGCTTTGCATCAGGCAGTTCGGGCCAGCTGACGGCTGCATCTTCATCTACCATGCATTTTTGAGGTAAAAAGTGAGGTTGCTTTTTGTTTGTGACACTTGCGCATTCCATCAAATGATTCCTGGGATGTACAAATGGAAGTTTTACCAGCTCAACATTAGAATCTTTTAAAATCTTTAATTCAGTTCTAAGCTTACTGATCTCACCAATCAATATGCCACAGCACTTCTTATATCTCTGAGCACAAGCAGGGTGAAAACACACAGGCCACACTTAATATAATTCTTTGCTTTCATTTGGCATTTACATACGTTTGAATCAACATTCAAAAGCAACTGCAGGCACGTCTATACCCGTAGCCATCTTGACTCTTCATATTGATATATATCTGGCCTATCATATAAAACGCTACAATATTTTAAAACAAAATTTAATTTATTCAACATAATCTCCTCTAAGACTTATAAGGTATGGTCAATAGTCATGAGAAGGGAATGCTGTGTCATAAAAAACGGCGACTGAAAATCAAAAAGAAATAATACTGACAAGCAGAAGTAACCAAAAATTATTACAAGTAACTGTGACTTAATAAATGTTACTTTATGACTAAGTCGTGTTATTACTAGGCTTTTTTCCAATTTTGTTCCAGCTTTTAATATTCCACAGCAAAAATAGCTCTTACTATAAACCCTGGAGAACAACAATATCTAAGGTGAAATAGAGTTCGGCCTAATATGTTTATGTCGATTTAAATATTTTGCTTTGGTGTAAGTAGGAATTTAGATGGCAATGCCATCTGTCAGCATTACACTGGCATGATGACAAAGCCACCTAGCTGCCATAACGGGTACTACTTCCTAAAGGAAGTGACCTGTAGCCTGACAAATCGGCATGCAACTGCATATTTCAATTTGACAGCAGGTCCTCAAGGCACTTTATGCTAGCGGGCAAGAACCGACCTACATTAAAATGCATGTCTATGCTGTGCTGTCTGCACTGCAACCAACTGCGGTCTCATTATAGCTCATCAGTGCAGTTTAGGTCTAGTGCAGACAGCACGGCATAGAACTGGTTTTGCCTATATAACAAAGGCTTGGTATGATGTTTTAATGATTTTTATCTTGCATATCTGATATGTTCGTGGGAAAATATCATTTCCGCCCAGCGATTGCCTGTACTGATTCAGAAGCCCAAGTGTCTATTGCGGGAAGGCGCGTTTACGAATTTTTACGTTTGTTCAATACTGATTTCATTGAGACCGAGAGGAACGTGACGTATACGGACGGTGTTATGCGAACGCGTCGCAATATTTATTTGGTATCGAATTGTTAGATCCGTCACAATTTGGAGCATCACGTTTTTCAGCGCTATACCTTCACCAGGTCCATCGGGGATCAACAAAAAGCAGGCAGAGCCAGACTAGAGGACTACAAAGAACCAATTCCGAAAATTAGAACGAGGCAACCCCGTCTGAATAATGGTAAGTACTGAGTTTTGTTTCCACTGCTTATCTACTCCCTGTATAGGAGCAAGATAAGTTTCGCAGTCCATCGAGGACAACCGCTTGCAAACACATGTACTCAACGTACAATATATTCCATGATATTCAATTACAAAACTTTCTATTGAGAGCAGTAATTGGTAAACTTGCAGATAGAGCACAAATACTAATAGCTACACGTAGTGAACTAAATTCTTGGCTCTTGATTAAAGATGCGTTACGACAGAGTTTCAGCGATCAACGAAATATCGAGTGCCTTGAACAGGACTTAATCACCCTACAAAACGGAAAATTAGTTCGATATGGGACCGTGCGCTATAGGCACCCACGAACATTTCCCATCAAACGCCCAAAAGCTCAGTCGAAGGTAAGGAAAAGAAATCTGAAAATCCGACTTCCTACCCAGACTGATTTTCCGTTCCGTTTTGCGAGTTATCACGGCCTTTAGGATTTTAGGAAACGACCAAATATCGTGTCCGCTGCCTAGCGACGACAGAAAATCGAAGGCAGAAAGCCGAACGTCACTGCGGTTTCTAGTTTTCGAGATTTAAAAAAAGTGTATTTCCTTATTTTTTTGTTGTTTGTTGTAATAAATGCTAGCTATATGCAGTGGCGGCTCGTGATCTTCCAAGTAGGGTAGGCGACACCTTATACTCGTATATAGTATAAGCAATTATAATTATTGTCTTTGATTTTGGAATATGTGTATTTTAATGGTAATGCCAATCATTTATTTTTATTCGCATACCACCGTATACATTTATTCGTTTTCAGCTTTAAGCGACCTTAAATTTCCCAAATCGAATGTTAAACAAGGAATTTAACAAACCTCAAACTATAATAAGCTCAAAAACGCTAAAAAAAGTAAACGTAACTCATGACACAGTACTTAATTTACCTAATCTTATCCGTGTTGTAACTGTTCAGAGCATATTGAAAGTTTATATAACATATTCCTATGTCTTCCTATTGTATGATTATTATGTTTCATTTTAAATAAGACGATGAAAAATGTAAAAATCTTACACTTGCATGTTGCTGCCATCTACCGGTGTCACTTAAAACCTCTATCGCCCTCTTTCGCAATGCGAATAGCCCGAGTCCATACAAAGTTTGTCGTAGGCGACCGATCATTTCGCCTGAGACGCATCTATATGCGCGAAGATTTTACTACGTTAACCGTCAACTGTGGTCATTAACGGTGCAGATTCTGAAGGACGTGAACACAAATACAAATGAATTTCAGTTGGTCAAGTTGTGTCGCCTATTCCCAATTTAAACGTTCGCCGTAATAACGCGGTTCGTAATTTTTGAGCGGTATGGGTAAACTTGAGATGAAATATTAAATAAGCACTGGTATAAAAACAAATTGCATTAAAAAAGTTATAGATTTATAGCTAATCATTATTTATTTTTTATGGCATTGTTGATGGAAATAGCAAGGTAGGCGGTGCCTACCTTGCCTACCCCGAGGAGCCGCCACTAGCTATATGTCATTTTGTTAGGGTTTTTTGCTTCTTTATAGCTTTTAATCGTCAGGAAATTCCAAAACATTTTAATATTTTGATAATTTTTTGAGTAAAAAATTGAGGCATTTGGAAATGTTCCCCGCGCAGTAATTACTGGTTGCAGATGTAACTGTAAATCGGGAAATGATTCTTTGTAGTACTAACTCACGCTTAGAAAGAAGTTATATTACTAATTAATTCATTCGTAAGACAGAACTGGTTCGCAAACTTTATTAATGCCACGAGCCAAACAAAAATTATGAATTAATTGGGTAGAATTTGTTAATCCATTGTGAATAAATCGAGCTATTGTACGATGACCGGTTTTATCTAATTGCTTATAACTTATAAAATAGGATTTACTAGTGTTTTCGGTTATCAAACAACCAAATAACAAATAAGCGATACATGGAGCACATGAATTTGTAGTTCCTTATCCGCACTTGAAAAGGGACTAAATTATTACCTACCAATTCGCGAATCTTAACCATTACTTCGTTGTATATTTGATCCACATTATTATTTCTCAAAGTTGAAAATATTTTTTATGAAAACTTTCTAACTTTGTAATTCGCATTCAGAAATACCTCACACAAAAAAATCACAAAAAGCCTCGATTAATTTAAAAATATTATTTTTCAATCTAATTCGTACTAATTGTTTGGCTCACGGCATTAACAGGGTTGCCGAAAAAATCAGAAATCCCTCTTGTAAATAAATTAATTAGTAACATAGTTTTTAAATCGCCATTGAGAGATCAGCACCACAAAGAATCATTTCCCCATTTACCGTGGTGGTGGGGTACAGAACTAAATGCCCCAATCTTGTAAGTAAAAATTTTAGAATTTTTTGAAAATTCAAATTAAATCAGTTGGAAACAATTTTTCAAACAGTATCAGAAATAATTTTAAAATTAGTACCTTTCAAGTTTCACTCAATCTCTAAGCTTATTAGAGGAACCTGAAAAATAAATTTTAAATATCTGAACTTAATATTAGATAAAAATCAAGGATTTCAAATTTTTTCAAGTTTTTATATTTTAAATGGAGGATTTACTTGGTTAACAATTTAAAACATGCTCCAATTCATTCCGACAACGTTGAATTCTCCTTTTCAGCGTTCAAACACGTATTACATTGTGAAGACATTCATTTAAAATAGACAATTTGGAAAAGCATCTAATTGTGAATTTCTAAAACTGAAGATTAATATTTAACAGATGGGTGCTATCTGTTATATTTACTATATATTATTGTAGGTATGTTATAAATTATAATGTACAGAGTGTCATTAAGTTTTTGTAAACATATTGCCAGTAAATAAAATTTAAATACAATTGTGTCTAAAATATAATATAATTTTGGTTTTTTATTTAATAGGACATATTTTTTTTGTATTTAGTGTGTGCACTTTGGCATATATTTTGCTATGTTGTTCATATTGTCAAAATTTGTGCATATATATATATATATGAGCATATTTTGCTGATCTTAATGCGCTAATAATAATCTATCTAATTTTAATATCACGTGAAGATCACACACCCTAATCACTCTATCGTTTGGCAATCGAAGTATACTAGCTAGATCTATATTAAAAACGGTCGGTTTATATTTTATATTTGATGTCTTGTTTTCTTGGTGACACACACACACTCACGCACGCKCGCWCGCACGCACGCGCACACGCACACGCACACGCCCACGCACACGACACGCACACGCACACGCACACGCACACGCACACGCACACGCACACGCACACGCACACACACACACACACACACACACACACACACACACACAAAGTATTTGTTTATTATACGCAAACTGTCTTTCATTTCCACAAAAAAAAAACGAAATTACTTTCCGAACAACCCAACTGTGTCTGCTGCTTTCATACATACCATGTTCTGCAATTTTTGTGGGTTTGTGTTTATCAGTAAAGTATTTAACACTAATCAGTGGATCTGTAATTTTAAAGCCCGTTCTGAAAAGATCCTTACGTCATTGCTAAACAGGTGTCTGCGGCTTTCTCCAAAACCCAAATTAGGATACTAGAATAGTCCACTACTCGTATGTCTATTTCGCCTTCGTTTACAATTTAGAAAACTAGTGTTTTGTGTCCATATAAACAAGTTTATAAAAGCCCACGCTACGCGCAATCAGCTGGTAATTCGGTGTTGTCGGATCGCTAATACGAGGTCCATCCACGCTCCTAGCGGATATCAAAGGAACGAAAAAATATATATATTTAAAATCGAGTCAATTTAAATATAAATATTTAAAAAAAATACATATTATTTTTAAATAACTTATAAGGTATTCGCCGGTGAAAATATAATAATATAATAAGTTGTTATATTCTTGGGTATCCGGCTATAGGGGCCATAATAGGCGAGGCAAATATTGCTAATGTTTATATTTCCGGCCTAAATTAGTGGCCCTTCATCAGAACAACTAAGGAACAAAGAAAAACCAGTGTGATACAATACATCAAAATGATAATAAAACACAACTTACAGCAAAAAGCCGATCATAAGATGCAAAGGTTTTTAAATTCATTAGGCAGGATAGCTACTTCAATTACATTAAAGGCAGCAAACTACTCCGTCACAAACATCAGGTAAAAAGGTATGTGGTCCATCAAAAAAACACAAGTGTAAGAAAAAATTTTTGCCCGGCGTCAAAAATGGCATAAAAAGGTGACAAAAAATTGATGAAAGATAAATTAATTTTATAAAAACAAGCTACCGGGAAAAGAGACTGTGGTCATATATGGAGTCTAAATGAAAGGGGTATTTATAGATGTTGCTAAGATTATTAATATCTGATTTTTTTTATTAACAGTATCATTCCGGACATAGATATGGCTCATCGCCATAAAAAGTCTTTTTTGTAATTATTTACCTTTGCCAAGATTTTAGGATTATTAAAATCAAAAGTATGTCCACAGTCTGCAACATGTTGACCCAAAGCACATCTTTGCGGTCTAAGCTTAACATCACTTTTATGTAACGTAATTCTCTGTTTAAGAGTTTGTTTAGTTTGGCCTATATATACTTTTTGGCAATCAATACAACTTATAAGGTAAACAATATCATGACAATCGAATTTATCTATCATACCTTTTAAAAAGCTATTTTTATATGATCAGCGGTTTAATTTTTTTTATTTTAGGAGTCAAAGATGACACAAAAGGAAAAGATGCGAAAACCAATTGAGATTCATTAGATTCCAGGTGGGGGGCATTATTTGTGTTTTCCGTTTGAAAATTTGAACTAAAAATAAGATTTCTAAGTAAAAGTTTTGGATAACCGTTAACCAAAAGAATTTTGAACAAACGTCGTAGTGCCGATAGAGTTAAGGAAGGATGAGTAATATTTATAATTCTTTTTTTTAAGCCAAAATGATATTTGTCTGAACCTTCATATCGTGCTGAGAAAGAAAATGAATCTACCGACCAGAACTTGTAGGCTTCTGATACCAACCTAAAATTATCTTTTTCGTTTGGTCTCTAATGACTTTGCAATCCAAAAAGGGTACAGAGTTATTATTTTCATTTTCAATCGTTAAGGACAAATGTGGATTGTAATTATTAAAAACTTGTAATATTTCTTGTGCACCATGACTAGGTAAGGATAAAATTATGTCATCTACATATTGGAAGATGAATGGAATTTGAAAAGACAATTGTGATATGCAAGGTTTTTCTTTGTTCCTTAGTTGTTCTAATAATATAAATATTAGCAATATTTGCCTCGCCTATTATGGCCCTTATAGCCGGATACCCAAGAATATAACAGCTTATTAATTATATTATTATATTTTCACCGGCGAGTACCTTATAAGTTATTTAAATTAAAATGGGTTACTACAAGAGGATCGAAACCAGTTACGCACCAGCTGCAGCGAAGGCTCTTCGATCATGGGCAAATCTTAACATCAAGATCGCAAAGTTTGAAAATCGAAAGGTGTTTTTACTCAGTTGCAGAAAGAGTGGTATTACTCCTCGTCACATCCGACAAAATGTTGCGTGCCTTATGACATCTTTAGGCCGTAACCATGAGAACAGCAGGGAAATTGACGAATTTCAAAAAAGGTGTAGATTTAAGATTCTTATTTTAGAAATTAAATTCACATTTAGGGACATTAAAAATTTATATAGACAAAGACGAGATATTATCACAAGTGCCAGTGTACTGTTACCAAAACATATTATTAATCAATTCCAACTTTTCGAGACTCACAAGTACGAAAAAAAACTACTGTAAGATTAGAAATAAGTTGATCGCAAAGTATAGAAATTTGTCATTCGATACATTAAAAAAAAATAGTTATTGGAGAGAGTTGGTTCAAAAACCTCACGGACCTACCCATACCTGAAAACATTTCTACTGTTTTGTCTTTAGGTCCCCAATTTACTTACGCTCCATCTAACAATGATATGCCCATTAAGAGGCTGTTGTCAGATATAGAGTTTATTATAGAATTAGTTCCTTCAGAATCTAGAGATATCCTCAGAGCACGAGCAACCAATGCTATCACAAATTTAATACATAAAAATTCTACTAATTTCGTAGGTCCACAAAGGTTTCTGAATAGCCTATACAATAACACCAAAAATTTCCTAAAACAGAATCCAAATATTTTAATAACTAAAGCTGATAAGGGTAATGTGACTGTGGCAATTAGCAAAAATCAATATTTTGTTAAGATGGAGGAACTTCTCAATGACCCTGCCACTTACAAAATTTTACATAAGGATCCAACTTCAAGTGTTCAAAGAAAAAACAATGAATTAGTAAGACTTATTTTCCAGAGGATTTATAGATGAAGTTTTAAAAAAGAAGCTGACGATTCAGAGAAGTGTGGCACCACGCATATATGGTCTACCTAAGATCCCCAAAGAGCCTTCCCTTGAGACCTATTGTGTCGACCATTAACTCTGCTACATCGCCCCTTTGTCAACACATAGCTGATATCTTGAGCACATCTTTCGTAAATTTTCATTGCTACGCGGTAAAGGACTCTTTTGAGTTTTCTAAAAAAATTAACGACTTTCAACTTCCACATGACTATGTTATAGCTTCACTTGATGCAGTCAGTTTGTTTACTAATATCTCTTTGCAACTAGTAATCTCTATCATTACAGAACATTGAGACATGATAACTCCCAATACTAATATTTTATTAGCCTTTTCTATTAAGATCATCACATTTATTTTTGAATCTAATTATTTTTGTTTCCAGGGCATTTACTATTCTCAAATTTTTGGATTTCCCATGGGATTCATTCTTAGTCCAACGTTAGCATCCTTAGTAATGACTAAATTATTAAAATCTTGCATATCACAATTGTCTTTTCAAATTCCATTCATCTTCCAATATGTAGATGACATAATTTTATCCTTACCTAGTCATGGTGCACAAGAAATATTACAAGTTTTTAATAATTACAATCCACATTTGTCCTTAACGATTGAAAATGAAAATAATAACTCTGTACCCTTTTTGGATTGCAAAGTCATTAGAGACCAAACGAAAAAGATAATTTTAGGTTGGTATCAGAAGCCTACAAGTTCTGGTCGGTAGATTCATTTTCTTTCTCAGCACGATATGAAGGTTCAGACAAATATCATTTTGGCTTAAAAAAAAGAATTATAAATATTACTCATCCTTCCTTAACTCTATCGGCACTACGACGTTTGTTCAAAATTCTTTTGGTTAACGGTTATCCAAAACTTTTACTTAGAAATCTTATTTTTAGTTCAAATTTTCAAACGGAAAACACAAATAATGCCCCCCACCTGGAATCTAATGAATCTCAATTGGTTTTCGCATCTTTTCCTTTTGTGTCATCTTTGTCTCCTAAAATAAAAAAAAATTTAAAACCGCTCATCATATAAAATCAGCTTGTTACAATCTCAAAACTAATTTTTCGCTTTTCTCTAAATTAAAAGATATGATAGATAAATTCGATTGTCATGATATTGTTTACCTTATAAGTTGTATTGATTGCTAAAAAGTATATGTAGGCCAAACTAAATAAACTCTTAAACAAAGAATTACGTTACATAAAAGTGATGTTAAGCTTAGACCGCAAAGATGTGCTTTGGGTCAACATGTTGCAGATTGTGGACATACTTTTGATTTTAATAATCCTAAAATCTTGGCAAAGGTAAACAATTACAAAAAAAGACTTTTTATGGAGGTGAGCCATATCTATGTCCGGAATGATATATATATATATATATATATATATATATATATATATATATATATATATATATATATATATATATATATATAGTTTATCGCTACAGGCCGCATAGGCCCAAGGATTGGATTAGGGTTGTCCATTCCCTCCTCTCCATTGCTCTCCTCCTCCAACCTGTGACGTTCATTCGCTTTAGGTCCATCTCCACCTCATTCATCCACCGCTCCCTTGGTCTACCCCTTCTTCTTTTTCCTCCAATTTGATTTGTAGTCATCTTTTTCGGCAATCTTCCTTCTGGCATCCTCACCACGTGTCCCAACCAGCTCAATCTTCTTAGTTTTATTTTGTGTATAATGTCTGGTTCTCTGTATAATTCCCGGAGTTCTATGTTTGTTCTTCTTCTCCACATTCCATCCACTTGTATACCGCCAAAGATCTTCCTCAGTATTTTCCGTTCCCATACCATAAGCATCTCCGCTTCGGTTGTTCTCAGCGTCCACACTTCACTAGCAAACAGTACAATTGGTAACACTATTGTTTTATATACACGTAGTTTAAGAGATCTGGATATGTCTTTACTGCGAAACACTCTGTTGATTGCGTTTACACATTTGTTTCCTGCCTGTGTTTTTGCCAAGATTTCTACTTTGTTTTCTGGGGTCCTGGTGAGGATTACTCCTAAGTACTTAAAGCTATCAACCTCTTCAAAACTGTATGTCTTCGCGTTTTGTCCCATAACTTTTAATATTTGTCCACTTATAAACTCATTTTTAGTCCACGTCATATATTTTGTCTTTTTTTCATTAATTTCCAGTCCTATTTGTAGAGCTGCTTTCTCTAATCTTTGAATAATTATCTTAAGTTCTTTTACACTTCGCGTTAGTAGCACTACATCATCTGCGTATGCCATACATTGATGTTTTTTGTGATATATGAGCGCCTCTCTATTGATATTTGCTGTTCTTATCACCCACTCTAATGCTAGATTAAATAGTATTGAAGAAATTGGGTCTCCTTGGCGCAGTCCTTGTTGTACTTGAAATTTGTTCGAGTTCTGTCCTTTTATTCTTACTCTATTTTCTGTGTGTTGGAGGGTTAACTTTATCATTTGTATTAGTTTCGGCTGAATGCCCAACTCTCTTAGAGCACTATACATCATTTCTCTCTTAACTCGATCATATGCCTGCTTAAAGTCGATAAAAAGTAAGTAAGTCTCCTTCTGAAACTCATAGCTTTCTGCCTGTATTTCTTTTAAGACAAAAATTTGATCCACTACTCCTCTTCCTTTGCGAAAGCCACATTGATACTCGCCCACTATTTCGTTCATTTGTATTGTTAGTCTATTTTTTATTACCATTGCAAATATTTTGTAGGCTACATTTAGTAGTGCTATGCCTCTGTAATTATCACAAAGTAACCTATATCCCTTTTTAAAGATTGGGCATAATATTGCTTCTGTCCATTCAATCGGCATTCTTTCTTGTAGCCATACTTTTTTAATTAGTGTGGTCATTTTTTCCATGAGCGCTTTCCCGCCATATTTGAACATTTCTGCTGTTATGCCGTCTTTACCCGAACTTTTGTTGTTCTTAAGTTGTTTCATTATAATTTCAACTTCCTCGTTGCCTGGAAGATCTTCCTCGTCTGGATTTATGTAGCGTTCTGTGTAGTTCTGATTCTGTTCGTTTATTCCCATGTCTCCCTCGTTCAATAAATCTGCAAAATATTCTCTCCATCTTTCCAAGATTTGTTTTTCCTCTGTTATTAGTCTGCATTGCTTGTCCTTAAAGAATAGCGGCATTTGCTGGTAACCCTGTTTTTCCTTTCTTATTCCACTATACAATGCTCTAATATCTCCACTTTTGAAATTTTCTTCTAACTTTGCTATGCTTTGTTCATTATAATGCCTTTTCTTTTTCCTCAATAAATTCTTACATTTAATCCTTTGCTCTTTGTACCTTATTTTCATCCATTCAGCCCCGTTTTGTAGCATTTGCAACCTAACTTTATTTTTTGCTTCCACCTCTTGCTTACATTCTTCGTCAAACCATTTTTTCTTCCACTGCTTAACCTCTCTCATATTCGGTATACTCTCCTTCATCGTGCTTTTTATATTATCCCATATATTGTCTACATTTTCCATCTCTTCCGCACCTCCTAACTTTTCACTGACCTGTTTTGCATAGCTGTATCTTTCTTCTTCCCGCTCCAGTCTTACTAACTTTTTAGGTCTCCTCTGTCCACTTTGTAGGTTCTTTTGCATTGGGATTATCGGTGCTATTTGTATACCCACCAGATAATGATCTGATTCTATATTGGGTCCTCTATATGTTCTTACCATTCTAATGTTTCCTTTCTCACTTTTACTAACCAACACATGGTCTATTTGATTTATGGTTCTATTATCAGGGGCTTTCCATGTGCCTTTATAGATTTCCTTCCTTTCAAACCATGTGCTTATTATCAACAAATCTTTTTCTTTTGCAAAGTCGATTAATATCCGACCATTCTCTGAGGTTTTATCATGCATGCTGTTCTTTCCCACCACTGATCTGTATAACTTTTCTTTTCCAATCTTTGCGTTTGCATCTCCTAGTAGTATTTTTAGGTCATAAAATGGTATTGCGTCGTAGTACTTATCTAAGATGCTGTAAAAATCTTCTTTTTCCTCAATGTCTTTAGCTTCGGTTCGAGCATGGAAGTTTATAAAGCTAATTTTTTGGTATTTTCCTCGCATCCTTAAATAGCACATTCTGTCATTTATAGGTTCAAAGTTTATTACCGCACCTACAAATTTTTTACTAACTAGGAAACCTGTGCCAAACATCCTGTTTTTGCCTCCACTTTTAAATAGTATGTAGTTATCCAGCTCTATAGTTTCCCTACCATGTAGTTTTGTCTCTTGTAAGGCTATAACATCAAAGTTGTATTTTTTGCACTCATTATTTATTTGTTTAAGTGCCCCTTCCTCAAACAAACCTCGTACATTCCATGTTGCTAGTCCGCCGCCTTTTGTCCCCAAGTTTTCTTTCCTATCAATATTCATGTCCGTTTTTGTAGCCTTTGTCATCGTCCGTATCCATGTCCTATTCTTCTTGTCATTCCTTTCCCTGTGTACACTTAGTTTTTTGACTGGTTCAGTCTGACTAATTGGTTTGTACTATTATCCCATCTCCACTTCTCCTCATTTATTGTGAGTTTCCTGTAGCTCATGGTTGCTCTGTTTCCCTTCATTCTTTCTTGTTTCATTATTTCTCTAATCTTCTTTTGTATTATCCTTTCTTCATATGTTAAATCATCATCCAAATAGATAGTTGTCCCTTTCAGTTTATTACGTGCTCTCATGACCTCTGTTTTACTTTCTAAATTTTTCATTTCAGCTATTATCAATTTGCCTGCCTTCTTTGTTTCCACCACTCTAACTCGTTCTACACCTCCAACTACTTGTAGCTTATTCTGTAGAATCCCTTCTACTTCTTCTTTAGCTTTTAGTTCGTCTCTTATTTTCACTCCTTTGATGACAATATTCTTTCTTCTTTCTTTCTTTCCTATTGCCTGCATTAATGTTTCCAATTTCGTAACTCTTTCCTTCAGCTCTTCATTTTCTTTCTGTAGCTCTTTGTTTTCCTCTCTCAGCTCCTTTACTTCTTTTAACAGTTGGTTTTGGTTTCCTTCAATTTTGTCTAATTTATTGACCTTTGTTTTTATCATTCCCAATTCCTGTGTGAGGTTGGTTAACATTGCATTGCATCTATGTCCGGAATGATACTGTTAATAAAAAAATCAGATATTAATAATCTTAGCAACATCTATAAATACCTCTTTCATTTAGACTCCATATATGACCACAGTCTCGTTTCCCGGTAGCTTGTTTTTGTAAAATTAATTTATATTTCATCAATTTTTTGTCACATGTTTATGCCATTTTTGACGCCTGGCAAAATTTTTTTCTTACACTTGTCGTATTTTTTTGATGGACCACATACCTTTTTACCTGATGTTTGTGACGGAGTAGTTTGCTGCCTTTAATGTAATTGAAGTAGCTATCCTGCCTAATGAATTTAAAAACCTTTGCATCTTATGATCGGCTTTTTGCTGTAAGTTGTGTTTTATTATCACTTTGATGTATTGTATGACACTGGTTTTTCTTTGTTCCTTAGTTGTTCTGATGAAGGGCCACTAATAGAGGCCCGAAATATAAACATTAGCAATATTTGCCTCGCCTATTATGGCCCCTATAGCCGGATACCCAAGAATATAACAGCTTATTATATTATTATTATTTTTAAATATATAATAATTACAGCATTGATATATTTCAGCAATTGAAATTTATATATGTATTTATACAGAAAAAATATATATCTGCAAATTATAATTTATATACTTAATCAAAAAATATTATACTTAAAGATTTTATATTATTAATAACAATAATGTACATATATAGTAGTTGTTGTTAGCTCGTGGCTCTCTTTAGCAGTGGATCAGTTAGATGACGCTCTCCACTATTATGCTTTATATTGGTTTCCTGACAATATGCGCTTATATTTTATAATATACCATTTTATAGCATGTGAATTAAAATACGTACCTAAAAACAGCGAATTTAATACAGCCATTGGATAAAATCCACTTAAAGAGCTATAGTCTACTACGATTATGTTTAAGTCCTCTCTTTTCAGGAAAGCATTTCTCACGGATTCGACCCATTCCGCGAATCGGGATTCTCTCCAACCGTGAAATAGGAATATTAATCCCTTGCCAATCTTTAAATTATTTAAATTAGAGAAATTCAAAGGAATAGAGTTCTCGTTGTCTGGATGTTCTCTTGTGTATAGATAATACTGGGCATCATTCCCAAAATCCCACTGAGATATTCCCTTGGAAGTGTGTTCCTTGCAATGACCTGAAACAATGCGGTATAAACGGTATCCTTTACTTTACTGTACTCCGATTTGCATATATTTGGTAATTAGGAAGTCAACAATAAATTCAAAAGGCTTAAATGATACAGTGAAAAAGTTAAATCTCTTTTTATTCCGTAGTCGTTTTATTTACAAGGGGTATACAAACATTCCAAGAGAACTTAACTAGACTTTTACTGAAAAACAATTTACCTGGTAATGGAGAAAAGTGTATATGCTGTTGTTGACAGCACTAACGTTACGTCATTATTTAGTGTAAAGCCACTTGTCTTCATCGTGGCAGGTGAACCGGCAGGGTGAAAACAAAACCATATAATGTTTAACCTCAGAATTGACATTGACGAATACACATGACATACTGCACGTCGTGGAAAATAATTAGGCATTTCAGAACACGTGACCTCAGTCCCTTAAAAAATGGCGGCTGTTGGCACATAAAGCTAGTGTTTACATTGAGCTTTTATGGGAGAAAACTTTTACAAATTTATTTCAGTATTTTGTGACAAGAAATTTTAAGCCAATTCCTATATTTAGATTCGTTATTGTTAGTTGGATATATGTATATAATTTTAGTGCAACATACGCCGTCATTAGTGAAAAAGAGTGCGAATAAAGACAGTTGTTTTACTTTGAGGCGAGTATAAAACACGTAATCATCATGTAGTCTATATTAAACTAGCTCCATTACACTGAAGCTCTTGTTTATATTAGTAGATACGGCGTATTATATGTAACCATGATATAATAATTGTTCAATGTGTTTTGTGCAGTACGAATCAAAACAACAATCACAACAAATAACAGCATACAGCAACCATCTTGTTTTTATTTCTGACAACTGACAAAACACAAAAGATTTTCGATGTAAATACAGGGACAGGGAGTGTGTCAACCTGCCAACAGGAAGTTCAACGTCACCTTCAACAATCTTTTTCTCGTTTATTACGCCGAATATTGCGTTAAAATTACACAGGTATATCTAGCTAATCATGACAAACCTAAATATATGCAGTACGCTACTAATTTCAGCCCCGAAAATACATAAAAAAATCTTAAAGTTTGTCTCCCGTAAGAACTCCATGTAAACATTGGCTTTGTGTTCCAACAGCCTCCATTTTTAAAGGGACTGTGACGTAATACTGAAATGCCTAATTGTGGAACAGCAGCTTGCCATAACAACCGTCTGTCAAATCTGTCGACACAGTTTAGTTCATTTAAAAAACAACAGATGTGCTATGAGTTTTATTGTGTTTTTAGTGCTTCGGTCTCGTTGCTATGAGACCGAGACTTGCGTGGTCTCGGTCTCGGAAATGGAGTTTCTTTGGTCTCGGTCTCGGTCTCGTGACGAAAGTTTTGGGTTTCTGATAAGTGTGGTAATCCTAATATTTTAGAAATCCCGACATGTTTCTTTTACAAGGATATCTCAAAGGCGATATTAGAAATATGTAGGTAACCATAAAAAAACAACTAAAGTATGGTATTTCGGTATTTGTCCTCAGCAATTTTTTATTAAAACAACAGTGCAGCACACCAAACACATTTGTAAGCCGTACTAAAATTATATGCGATAAATATATTTGCGTTGGCATATGTCAAAACGACCATTATTTTTCAGATTCTTAAAATCTTTCTACATACAGTGAATAGTATGTACTTTTGTATATTTAATACTTTTGATATTTTTTTTAGTAAGTAATGGTATCAAGTTGATCTTGCAAGTAACTAAATTTTGCTATCCGCTCCATCACACTTGGTCATAATTGACAACAAAATGTATACAAATTAATGTATTACGCCATAGCCTACATAGTATTTATGTATTCACGCGAGATGGCTTATTGATTTCGTAGTAATTATAGTAATTGATTTTACTATATTATTGTATTTTATTATTTATTTGTCATGCCAAAAAAATTAGATTGAAACTAACAATGCTTTTGTGGAATTAAACCAAGTGCGATGCAGCTGAAATCAAAATTTAGTTATCTACTTCCATCATACAATTATAATTATTTAGAATAGACTATTATTAATTCGTACATTTTATGTTTTTGTATTGTCTTGGCTTATTTCTTGTAAAATACTTTCTTACATCGCCGAATATAGAAATCAATGTTTTTTAAAAATCATAGAAAATATGTTTCAAAAGAAGGGTTGTCTAGCACTATTTTGATATAGGTATTTACCTACACAAACATGTTTATTTTATCACGTCTTCCCATCTAACTTTTACTACGACTTACAAACATATAGGTTAGCTAAAAGTCGTTTAAAAAAAGGTTATGGGGTGAATACTAAAATCATCATGTACGCTGTATTGCCATTGACCATTGGTTATAAAAACTACATAGTACAAATTACAGTATATACTAGGTTTGATGCACAATAGGTAGCTTATGGAAATTAATAATAATAATGATGATGATAATAATACTATTAATAGTAATAATAATAATAATAATAATAATGATAATAATAATAATAATATAATGTCTTTATTAAGCCAGAAAGATATGTGATTAGTGACAACGTGCAGTTATAATAAAATTAACAGGAATTGTTACATTAAAGAGTATTTATTTTTTTATTCATATTTTTTAGCTCGGCCTCCAATCAATAAAATCTTTGCGGTACGGTATAGTTTTTGTCGTTTGATAAAAGGTAGCTATAATTAACTAGCATATCTAGACATTGTCGGTACTACTTATTTCTTTACATGCTTTTGTCAAACAATAAAAACTAAGAAATACAATACCACAAACGTGAGCATCTATATAGGTAGCCAAACATACAATACATACATACATACAATTTAAAAAAAATAATAATAACAGCCAAAACCTCCAATGCACGTATCTCCATCCAAACCCTCGCTACCATAATCGAATATTTTAAAAAATTGTTATCGCGTTTAATTTATGTATTTCCATAGCTTCCAAATTTAAAAGACGGCTATTATTGTTTTCTTGATGTAAGGTCCAAAACTGTTAATGTCAAACGTATGATTTGTATCCTTTATATGGTTGGTGAAGTGCCAACTTCTATTTTCTTTAATTCTAATGGAATATATATGTTCTTTGATCCTTTTTCCAAAACTCCTATAGGTCTTACCCACGTAAGTTGCGGGCCAGTCACCACGGCGCAACTCATACACCCCACATTTGTCTAGAGAATCCAGTGGATCTTTGTTTCTGATAAAATTTATTCTAGAAACTTACGAATCTGGGAAGAAATGTTGCCTATAAAACTAAAGAGGTGAACTGACCACGGTCACTGAAACCTTATTTCGAAGAATGGTTCTGGCTTCTTTATTAAGCAATTGTAAAACTAGTTTTTCATTATAACCATTGGTTATAGCTATGCTCTTAATGTACTCTAACTCATTATCAAAATCATGCTTATTCATGGGGATAGAAGTTAACATGTGAATATAACTTTTAAAAGCCGCAATTTTATGTTGCCGAGGTGCATGGATGACGCGCTAATAACGGTCCCGGTTATCCGTGGGCTTATGATATATGCTAATGTCAAGTTCTCCATTTTGGTTGATCTTTAATTCCAAATACAAAAAAATTAAGATGCCATTATTATTTTGAATTTCAAGTGAAAACTGTATATGTTTGTTAATGGTGTTAATTTGCTGTACATATCTTTCCAGATGATTTCGGTTAGATTTCCACAAAATAATGCCGTCCACATACCTATAATATCAATAAATGTGTTCTGTTAATTGTTTAATATTTTGGTCATTAAATATTTTATTTTCAAACCAGTCCAGGTATATTTGGCCAGTAATGGAGATCCCATCGCCAGACCATCATTTTGTTTCCACACAGTATTGTTAAATTGGAAAAATTTTGTTTCAAGAAGAGTGACGTAAGGTTAATCATTTCTTCCGTCACAATGGTAGGAACTTATCGGCCAGACCTTGAATGTTATTGGTAAAAAATGATTAAATAATAAAGTTCCTACCAATGTGACAGAAGAAATGATTAACCTTACGTGACTCTGCTTGAATTAGATGGTGGATTAGCATGATGTTCAGAAGATTCAACTAAATAAGCTCTTGTGCATATATGGAATTTCGTTCGTACTTAATAATCTTGTTTACACTTACCCACTGCTGCATAAAATAACCATGCAATAATTGCTGAGAGAATGACTTTCGAGATAGGCGGCATATTCCCTCAGCTCTTTCACTACGACTGAAATATACAGTTAACTTAATTATATCGTTGTGTGCATTGTTTTGCCTAATTACACATAAAGGCGCGTAATTTAGTAGTTATCGATTGTGTCGATTTTGATTGGGATAAATGTACCAGTGCAAATATGTACAACGTCTACAATGATAAATTCATTGACTAACACCAAATTAGCGACTTTGATGCCAATTATCAATGACGATAAAACCTACGATACATAATTTACAAATTATCCTCTTTTTATTTATGAAAGGCTAAAAGAATACTTTTTATAGACAAGAACAATTAATTAATTAGATAGACTGAAACGAAGATTGTATCACCTAAGCTTGTTTTACGATTTTTATTTGAAAACTGACAATCGTTTTTACTTGTAAGTTGTAAGTATACGCATTTGGTATACTTTTCTTAAAATGCATCTTTTTTTAAGTGCGAACATTGTTTTTGTCATTACATCAGTGGCTACTGTTTAGCCTCACAATAAGTTATAGATACTATATTTCAATTTAATAAACTGAAAAAAAAACTATTGTTGTAATTGATATTTACGTAACACACATTCAAGAGCTATGTATTTCTTGAAGAGAGCTAACATGTGCAGCGCTGCACAAGTAGTTGTTCGCTGTCCGCTGAAGCTCAAAAATGCTAGCCTAGCTTTATATACGAGACTACCAACCAATAGGAGTTTCGCGCGGATATAACTCGAACACGGATGTTAACAGGTTGTTTAAGTGATTACTGCGGCTCTAACCTGGGAGCCTTTTAATGTACCAAGTTAGGACGTAATTTGAACAGCAATTATTGGTTTCTTTCAGGTAAATCGTGACGTGTAAAATTTGTGACAATATATCTTCTATCTTAACATGGTCATTTAACATTAACATTAACATTTTCATTTTTCTAGTCATTAAAACGAAGAACAGATTCGTTGTTATGTCTTTATAGAACGCCTTATTTTCAGAAGTTGGTACAGTGTAAAGATTTTCCATATACCAAACAATGTTAACAAAATATTGGTCTTAGAAATGTGGTACATAGAAAACATACATAACATAGTTAAACTAATATACCCATAATGTAAGTTACATCTATACAGAGTTATTGCCGTAATTTGATCTAGGTATATTTTATGTTATTGCTTTTTTGTATACCAACATATACAGCTATAATACGAGTGGGATATCGCATTGCACTTGGGAATAACTTTTAGCTATTATGCGCCTTTACAAAATTTGAGTTTGGCTGAGAGTAGAGTTGAGATTGGTAGGCACTGATTCGTTTGGTGTTTGACCGAATTTTATACTTTATATCGTTACATTGTAGTACATCCTTGAAATTTTGATCTCCTTAAAGTTCTGACAACAAACTATGTAGTGTAAGTAGTTTTTAAATAAATCTATTATATTATATATTATTATATTTAATTGCCTTATTGTATGAGAGGGTAACTAATTAAAAAATTTAAGTCTGTAGCTTGGTAGTTAAAAATCGAGTACACAATTTTTTTCCCAAGGTCGATTCCCCCTAAGAGTTAATCACTGCAACGACACCATTGAGCCTTACCCTTGCAATGGGTCCCGAGCCAGCACTTCATCACATTAAATTTCTATGTGAAAAGGCTGTAATTTTAGGAATCCCATATAGTAAGATGGACAGTCTTTCTCTTTGGTGCATAAGAAATGGTTTTTTTTTCTTTTTTTTAATAATTGTTCCTAATGATGACAACTTGACTTGCCAGGCACTCACAGTTCTCGACGACACTAAGAGGTATCGCCATTCTCCCTTCTTGCGGTTTTTTCAAAACTTTTATAAGTGATCATAGTTTAACATTTCTACATATTGCGCACTTTACATGTTGGTTTAAAACAGGATTTTAAGTAATACGATTATTATTAACAACGTAATTTATATACACTTAACAGAATATAATTTACAAACAGGTTTACAGCTTATATCACATTTTTAGTAAAGAAAGTTTTAGGCAAAATTTAACCTAACGAGAAAGGGCTTTCACTATTAGTATACAAATAGTAATCTCCGTTATCATCAGTAGTTATATTTGCGCTTAGCTTGATCTGATGGTTTCCATTACACAGGTCAGCTTGGTAATCCTCCCATGAAGTGCACTTCGTAGCCGTGAAACCACCTAATGCAAGAGATTCTATGTAATACTGGTGACTTCTTGGATGACCACAGCAAGCTGCAAATATAACCTATTAATAATAGGTAGACAGAGGTATATATAATGTATATGATGCCACAAAGATCACGTTTTTTAGAAGCCGTTTTGTACAATGAAATATACAATGTGTTAGAGACAAAAAGGTACTTAAGTTATATTTCTGTAGATTAGGGCTGCGACTTTCTTCAATGTTTTGTTCTAGTATAGATAAAAATAACAATAATAAAGTTTATTTGTTAAAATGGTTTTATAAATTACAGACACGTCATAAAACAATACACATATGAGTTTTTGCGTTGAACACTCTACAAACATATGAAAAACAGTACAAAATCAACAAAAACATCAAAATAAATTTTCAAACCTAGAGCCTTATCATTTAAAATTACGAAAATTCATCTACTGAGTTGATATGTCGACAGATCGATATATAAGTATGATATCAAATTATCAATATCGCGCAACGGCTTTCGACATTAGTTAGAGCATAAACTATTACGGTGTATCAACATGTTTTTTTTTTATATTTACCTTGAATAAAATTGTCATTTTCAGCCATGTCTTCTAAACTTGGGCATCCGGCCTGAGTTATACCGCCATTGGGGTATATATTTACTGTACCTAATTTATTCCAAGCTCCACATAATCCCATATTGGTGTGCAAGACTACCACGTTGTCAGCGTCCGACGATCTGAGCTGATATTTTCCGAGATAGGGCAGGCCTGCTGGATCCAGGGAGGTTATCCTGGCAATCGTAAGGTTTGTTATTTCGTTAACATGTCTTCCGGCGAAACCAACTATATGGCCACCCATTGAATGACCGATCAGGTGAAATTTTCCAAAATCCAAGTCTATTTCAGAATTAAGGTTCACGATGAAATCACCAATTTCATTGCCTGAAAAAGAATGCTGGTTAAGCAGTGCAATGGTAAAACAATATTTACGAATACTTGAGTATAATGATTACGTCTATGCCATGCCGCCTGCGTCAAAACAATCTGTGGACAGCTGTTTCGGCTTATAGAGCCTCCTCAGCACAGCTATAGTCCCAACGCAGACAATACGGCTACTACTTGAGTATTATAGCTTAAAAAACTGTAGAATTAGACTCTCTAAACCTAGAATGTACCTACTGGGTGTTCAGGATAACAGTCTACAATAGCTAAGTTTTTTACTTGAAATCATAGAATAGTGGTGTAAATGGGAAAGTTTCATGAATTTTTAAAAGGAATTTTTGAACATAATCTGTCAGAGATGTCTACTACTTATTTTAAATAAAACGGCACCATTCGAATAAATGCCGTTCACAAAAGGGTCTACACTAGCTAACGTTATTATTTGGCGTTATAGACTAGTGGTTTAAATGGGGGAAGCTTCATGAATTTTAAGAAGAATGTTATGGTGTTTAAAAAAAGTTGAACATTAACTGACCGAGATATCTACCACAAATTTGTTATTTTAAATTAATTAATTATTATTAATTATTAATTCGACGCCCTTAATTTTGTTTTTTTTATTATTTAAAATAACAAACCTGTAATAGATATCTCCTTCAGTTGATGTTCAACTGTTTTTTTTTATGTAAACACTACAAAATTGTTCTCAAAATTTCATGAAACTTTCCCATGTAGGCCACGTTTCTGACGTTAAATAAAAAAGTTGGCTGTATCGTAGACTGTTACCTTGAATACTGCAAAATGTGCAAAAACAAGGGACGCCTCAACTTGCAATTTCGCATAACTGTGGCTGCTTAAACCATTCTTGTGAGGTGTACAGCAGGTATACGGAATGTCTTTAAATTAGTTCATCAGAATTCACAGTAATTGACCTATAATGGTAACTGTTTTAGCTTCTGCGTGTCCATTCATTAATTTTTATGTGAGTGAGCCGACGAATTATTACCGTTTAGTCACAGGATCTAGATTTTCGCAACTAAATTTACCAATCACTGTAAATAAAATAATAAAGTTTATAAACGATAAACCCACATTGTTTTACTGCAGCTTTACACAGTTAATATTTGCACGCCAAACTGAATAAAGCAAAATTTGATTTACTAAATGAGAAATATCTTAATACACACGTTACACTTAAAATAGGGCAGTGATATTGATGTTACAATGGTAATGAACCAGTGTTATGTGTGTGTCATTCTTCTCTGAAACAATATTGCTGTACCTACCAAGTCTATTTACAGTATATCAATTGTTAACCAGCCGTATCACTCCACTATCTTTCCAACAGAGCACTGTAATGCCACTGGCACTGTACAGTTCAATTTAGTTTGGTCATACTCTTCAAAATTTAACGGCAGACTGATACGACTTAAAATTGGAAGTTTATATATTATCTGAACTAGAATTATGGTAAACGAGAACACATAATGAGAATGACAATTCTTTATATCTAGTTACCTCCGCGAATTTTGTCAGTTTATAACTTTGTCCATTATTTTCCACACTATGATTTAAAATTTGTCATTATTTCTGTGCTACGAGTGTTTTACTTCGCTAAAGCAACAAACATCAGTCGATAGCAAAGAGAGTACAGAGAACCTTTTTAGTAGGGCTGCCCGATTCAGCAACTTGTGAATCGAAAATCGATACATCGTCAGTATCGATTTTGCCAGAATAATCGATTCGATGCGAATCGATTCACAACAATTCGATCCGAATCGATTCAATTCATAAGATTCACTCCGAATCGAATAGTTGCCAATCGATTAGGCAATTAACTTCTTTATGAAACCGGTGGCACATTTACAATTCAATAAGCGATTACTGTGGTTTGATCAGTTATTAACCAATGTTTAAGTCAATTACACTTTTGAACAACCTGTCCTTTATTTATCACAAGCTTTATTAAAGTGTAAAGTGTACCTAAATATTTCAGTCCATAAAACACATATGTAGTAAAAATTAAAATTTTGTTTTGTAGACCAAAGGTTTTACAATTGCACACCTGTGCATTTATTTACGTGGGAATTTATTATAGGTTTTAGCTACCTAATCGGTACTAGGTACGATTCGATCTCGATTCCCAGAAAATCGTTTCGAATTGAAGCGAATCAAAGCAATCGAATCGACACGGACCAGTCGATTCAATAAATAGATTAAATTGCTTGGCCGAATCGATACTACGATTCGGTGAAAAACGCGATTCCAATCGATTAATCCATTTTAATGCGCAGTCCTACTTCTTAGATAAAGTTTGGCTTTTTTAGTAAAACATTCTACGTTTTATATTTTTGTTTTGTTTATGAAATTTTAGTGCCATTTTAATAACCAAACATTATGAGAAAAAAAATATTAGAATCCATGATAGAATCACGGTGTTTCTCTACTTTGAAGAGTGATAATATGTTAAATGGCCAACGCCAATTTCTGACTCAACAGTATTTTTAAGGCGCTTTAAATTTAAAAATTTCTGAAATTAGCGCTTGTAGCATTGCAAATCATGCTAACAGAAATGCACTATTAATAGTAACGCACTAAACGGTTACCAAAATGGAAATACTACATATACCTTATGCAATAAGCCCAGAATTACGCCTATTTTTTTTATTTGGTAGCAGTCATTTAAATCAGGTTTATTACATATCGTGAGTATTCCAAGCTTTGTACGTCACACACCAGTATTATGCAGGGAAATTACTTACCAACAAGCACAGAGTAACGTACTGATGTTATGTAGGGCATATAAGCTATTCGAGCATAATCGACTTCAATTACGTTGCAGTCTTCACTATACAGCAAAGCACTTCTTAAAGGTTCGTACCATCCGTTTAAGTCTTCGTCTTCCTTACTACTTACGAATCCATGTACAACAAATACGGTATTTCTGGAAGCGTTCACAATATCCAAGTTGGAGTAGTTCAGAGGTATGTAAAAGTCTAGGTTTTCCCTCGTATATAAGTAGTATGTGACATCGTCTTCTAAGAGTTCCGGCTGCTGAACAGAATCTGCAAAGAAAAACTGATTAGTAAAGAGTGCTTTGTTAATTGTACTTGGTTATATTGCAATACCTCGGAACAGACAGATCAAAACTAGAAGAAGAAAATGAGACATCGTTACAGTTTGATGAAGAATACAAATATTGAAGGTTCATGTTGCAAATCTTCCCTTTTATTTAATACTGCAACTAAGATTGTTACCTTGATAACTAATTTATCGAGAACAGAACACGTGGAGTATTTTATCGATTCTCAATAGTGACACAGACCATATCGACAATTATACGATACATTACAGCATGTAAGGTCGCCAAAATTTTTAGATTCTAATTTATTTAGCCTTAATTAACCTCTTAGCCTCTTTTATAGGTTTATATTGTTATGGTAACCCACTGTAGATTATAGGCATTAATTAACACTACTTATAGTTAATTACGTAAAATTAAAAACTTACCAGTTACACATTTACACCTGACATATTAGTGAAATATAGATTGCTATATTTAAAAGAACTAAAAAATATAACCTATTCCACTTGATGTAAACAAATATATTTGCATGAGTAAATTACAGTGGTTACTATGCTATAGAAAGCTACAGCAATACCAAAAATATTGCATATAAAATTGTTACGTTTTGTGAAGAAAACAAAGGCTTTATTTTGAATATATTGTAACAGTCATATTATTTAATGTTTATCCTTTCGAAACATCATGTACACATAGCGACTTTTGTAATAGCTACTTTGATGGGAATCTTGAATTTTGATCAGTCGTCAGACGTGTATAAAATATACGGAAACATCTGACTCACATTTACTCCCAGAAATGGATAAGGTGATAAGAAAAAAAGATGAATCATGGTTGTACTATAAGTTCCGGACGTCAATAGATCACATATTTGTAATCTTATCCTATCATATGTTTTGTTATAAAATCTTAAATGGTGATTTTGTGTTGAACACATTAAATCATATGACTTACCAATCAGAATATATTGGGAACAGCAATTATCCACGCAAAGTGGTAAGTTCTGGGGCTTATCTTTTCTACTTTGCTATCAAATGGTTCAAGTAAACACCGAACTGCTGCTTCAATATTCATATCTTAAAACTTTGCCGAAAGTTTATTTGACTCCTATTTCTTTTTCGAGAAAAGAAGCAATCTGAAGACTTCACACATGATATAGGCCAAAACAGAAACAATCTCGGTTCAAGCTGGTTCCGTGTCCGTGAAACTAGCAGTGGCATATTAATATTTAAAATGTGTTACGTACGAATGTAACTGAATTGTAACTAAATGCACAACTCAGTTATTTTAGTTCGTAGTCTTCTAGTTTCAATACATTTTTGCTGGCTTCTCGGTGGCACCAGCATGTTCTAATACATGATTATCACCTTTTAGGTGGTTTTTAGCTGGTTAGTAACTAGATTGTTTTTTTTTATTTGTTTGCAACTTATTAATTTAAGTAATCTTAGGAAAACAAATTGTAAATGTTTGCAACCTTACGTAGTAATTCTACAATTTCGAATTCTTTTGTTCTAACTTCTTTTAATTGTCTGTAACAGTATTTTTCGTTTGTAATTTAATGTTTTGCATAATAATCGAAAAAACCGCTCCAAATTGAATCAATACTTCCACGTCAAATTGTCAAAATGACATTTACGCTTTTATTTCTTATATTATACGAGCAATAATAATGAGGTTCTCGTGATATTAGCAAAAATCAATACATTTTTAAAATGGGCTTTTTCTAAATAACTACAAAATTATTAACTTAACAAAAAAAATTGCAAGGGTGCTTTTCGATCAGAATTTTTTTTGCAAATTTAAAAAAAATCGTGAGATAGTCCAAAATCCAGCTTTTTGGAAATATTTCAAAAATGTCAAAATTTAAAACACATTTTTGATGAGAAATATTATTTCCTATCTGACGGTATTTTCAGGTTTTGAATATATTAAGTATTTTCAGAGATATTTAGGGAAACCAGCTTTTTTAAGCGACGATTTTCTTCCCTATTTATCCCAAAAACTATAGGTAGTAGAAATTTATATGTATGCCAAATTTCAAGTTCATATGTTTTTTCAAAAGAAATTTTTTGCAAAAATTTTGTTTTCGGAGCATTTTAAAGCGATTGAGCAAATATAAATTTTTGAAAACATTTTTCGCGATACAATAGTACTTCCCTACCGTTGGATGTGGAACTAATTAGCATTGTAATAATATTTAAGTGCTAGTGTCCCTTTTTGTGTAACTAATTGTTTTCAAAATAACCCAAGTCAGAATTGTAACAGCTTCAGGAAATCGGTCATGCGTAACAACGCCCACGCGTCAGTGACCCGGACGAGTATAAATACCCGAGCGGACTAGGACTCTTCAGTTTCAGAGCTACTTCTGAGGAAGACACCGACATGAGTGTCTAAACGTCAAGGTCAAATAACCAACGTGGGAACCAGCCCAGAAAACTACATGTCAGCTTCATGACAGTGATAAAGGTTTGATATTCCAAAGTTCAGGTAAAAATGAATACTAAACAATTCTTGAAGAGTCATAAGAACGATAAATTTAAAGCCTATTAAGGGTGCTTAGTGAATTGGCACAAAATTTAAAAATGCGTTCCTTTGTGGTTTGTAACGTATATTCTGTCTAGTGCAAATTTAAAAAGTCTGCATTCATAGTGGTTCTTTATCTTAAATATGTTTATAGTCATGTAGAACAATCATTGTCCATTCATCAGCATGGCTTTCTGAGCGGTAAGTCAACAGTAACTAACATGTGTAATTTTGTGCAACACCTGTCGGGTTCTTTGGATCTTAGACAACAGGTAGATGTAATTTATACAGATTTATCTAAAGCTTTTGACAAAGTAAATCATAGAATTCTGCTTGGAAAGCTGAACTTGATGGGATTGGTTTCTTTGTTCGAATCTATTCTTGCTGACCAAAAACAATACGTTTACTATCAGGGTTGTAAATCATTTACATTTCATTGTAGTTATGGTGTTTGCCAGGGTTCTAGTTTGGGGCCTTTGTTGTTTGTTATTTTCATTAACGATCTGGAATTTATGTTGGATGAACGCTGTGATTTTTATATGCACGCTGATGATGTAAAAAATTGTTAAGACAGTTTATGATGTGAGCGATTGTGAGGTTCTTCAGACTTGCTTAAACGGGCTCTATGATTGGTGCAACCTTAATGACCTTCATCTAAACACTGATAAATGTTGTGTTGTTACATATACACGTAAGTCAATTAAATTACGTTATGATTATGTAGTGAATCACCGTAATATAGAGAGATGTACACAGCATAGAGATCTGGGCATTCTGATGGATGAAAGTTTGTCGTTTTTACCACACATCACGTATATATGTAAAAAAGCTATGAGTATGTTAGGATTCATCATGCGTAATACTCGAGAATTTTCGTCTATAGATTGTTTATTGGCTTTGTATTATGCGTACGTTCGGTCAGGACTGGAGTATTTCTCCGTAGTGTGGAATCCCCATTGTATAACACATATAACTATGATTGAAAAAGTGCAGAGAAAATTTTGTAAATACATGTATTATAGGAGATATGGTAGTATCCGGATCAGGGATTCTCTCATCATGAATTGCTTGCGGAGTTTGGACTTGTTACGCTTCAGTCTAGACGTAACTATTTGTCTATTACATTTTTGTTTAAGTTGGTGAATAATATTATTAATGATAGCGAGTTACTGAGTTTGATACAGTTTGGCGTACCACGTATGGGATCTAAATACTCACGAACATTTGCTATCGGTGCGACCAACACAAATAGTCATTATTTTTCGCCTATATACAATATGTGTCGATTGTATAACAATGTTCAGCACTCTGTAGACATATTTGTATTGAATTAACGCGCATTTGCCAAAACTTTAAAGTCTGTTTCAAGTGTATGAGATTGATGAAACTTTGAAATTTTGAATTGTACCTTCGAATCGTTTGCTTTGATGCTTGTATTTATGTTATCCTATGTGGGCAGCTAATCCCCTTGGATCGAATAAATATTATTATTATTATTATTATTATTATTATTATTATTATTATTATTATTATTATTATTATTATTAAGGACGCCTTACACCTTAAAGGCTTCTTTGTTCAGGTCCACCTTATACCTTGAGTTACAGTAACATTTTATAACGCGCACTTAAGGAATTCTCCCTAAAGTAGTAATTTCCTACGGAAACGTTTGTAGAGTGGTTAGTGCTTATCATATGTGATGCCACTTTGCCTTCGAGAAAAAATGGATTCAGGTTTTTCTGAAGTAGAAAAGCTCTTTTTAGTTTAGCAAATTGCGAATTACAAATTTGTTACAAATAATAAAAAAAATGGCGGGGCACCAAATAAAGAAAAGAAGAGTGCATGGGAGAAAAAATGATTTGTACCATTCTAAAGGATTTCGTCCAAAAGTGTTGGGATAATATAAATCAGAAGTACGTACACAAGAAGCACAAAAAGTAGTTGAAACACACATGACATTTATTACGAAAAAAGATAACAAACGAGCAGTTTGGCAGAGTCAGTTTCTACTTAATATATTGTATACATCGGAAAGTTGAAATGCAAACCTGAACGTTAATAAAAACCCAGGCTTTTCTATTTCTAAAAAAATAAAAACTTCCGCAATTTGCCCCCAGGGTTTGCAATTGCAATGTGGCTGCCATCTATATACGTATTTTCTTAAACACCATTCTGGTTTCCAGGAATTTTCACGTATAGGCATAAACGACTTGCAACTAGTTTAAACTTGTTTTACAATTCGTAAAATTCAAGCCTATCTTAAGCTCCTTAAATCACCATGAACTATTTACAAAATTTACAACAGGTATTGCGAAATATTTATTATAAAGCATAGGTACAGTGCTTATTTGAAAACTATTTGTAGCATAGGAACGATACGTAATTAGCAATTGTAACATAGGAGGTATAGGATTTGATGAATAATTTTAAAATCAGTTATTATTGAAAAAAATACATCAATGATGGAATCACTCTTAATCGGTATCTTTTGAAATTTAACTTCACTGTCAAAACTAAGGCATACGTTTATCATAATAAAACCACGATAAGGACGATAATGATTCACGAAGATTCTGATTACATATAATAATGAAGTCTATAATAGATTTAAGACCACTGAAAATCATTTTGATCTACATTTAAATGAGTGGAATCATATTTCTTCGTACTGCAGAACTCCTAATACCGGATTAAATGATGAGATGCGTTGATATACCGGAAAATACTGCGAACGTGACTATGATGATTTGATGAACGTTTATTGTTTTAAATAAGGATATATCATGGCTCATTACGTAGAGGAAACGGCAAATGGTTAATAATAACACATGCTATACTCGCAGAAATCTTAAAGATAACATATATATATATATATATATATATATATATATATATATATATATATATATATATATATATATATATTTGTTTCATGTACAAGACGAGATCCGTTGGTGATAAAACCTATACAAGTTGAGCTCCGTTTGGCAAGGCGAGATCCGTTTTCGGATCTCACCTTGTATCCCTGTGTATATAGTGTTTAAAGGGTGTAGGAAGTGGAGGGGAAGCTATAGGCAAATTTTTGCATGGACCTCATCTTGCACACTTTTTAATATATTATATACACCAACAGTTCATCTGTTCTCACTGCAGAGGTCGCGACGAAGATATACGCAGTTGTGCACCGGACGCTCAAGTCGAGATCCGGTGCGGTCGGCAACAGCGCTTAGCTATTTTTAAACGTAATTTCATTATAAAATGCATTTCTAGGACCGGAGTGGACTTTTAAACATTCTGCGCGGACTTAACTTTTGGCGCGTTTTTTTAAATTGGGATGAACAGTATTTGTCAGTCCCTATGCATGTTTATAAGGTTAAGGATGTAACTGAAAACCATTTTTTGTCTAAAGATACGTTTTCCAAATTTAATCAGTCTGTAATCCAAATCTACAGCCGTACCAAATCTATATCATTTATATTATAAAAGATGCGAAAGATAATACCCTTAAAATCCATTTTGTTTAGTTAAAAGGCTGTATATAATTTAGGTGTATTATTGAGCCCTAATACTGTCACCCGCTTGAGGTAACTTTTGAAATCGAAGTGCCATTATTGTTATAATTAATTACTTTCACTGGATAATTTGTCATTTATAGTTTCAAAGCTAATTTTCATTTCGAAACATATCGTTCTCAAGACTGCAACATTTTTTATTTTCGTAAATATCTCTAAGATTCTCTTTTGTCAACTAAGGCCACAATTTACCAAATATTATATTTTGCAATATGTGGCGGGGGGTGTTAGAAGACTCAGTTTCCGTGACTTTAATTGTTTTATAGTAGTAGTACGTTCTCAAAGTCGAAAAACTCATGTATCATTGCCAGTGGAACCCCCATTGAAATTTCCTTGAAGTTATTTTTTAGGTTAGTGAAGTTGTCATTAAATTAGCTCTCGCATTAGCAATTCTGCATTTCTAATCCTAGAAGAGGATAATCTTTTCAAATTTCTTTAATTAATAATTCTCCAATTCATGTAATAGGCACTAAATAGCATCTATATCGGGAAAGTTAAATTTTGGCACCTTCTTAAGTTTATTATACAAGTGCTGCTAGTTTTTCTAAATCTTTATTCCTACATAGGAGTAATGCCGCTATTATTATAAGCATTATTTTTCGCATTTTCTCTGTAATAAAAACAAACTTTTAGTTTTGAATTATTCGATACTAAAAGTTTCCACGTAATATTTGCACTTAAATTTGTCAAACAACCTTTTTATTTATTTGGAGGCAATGAACATTTAAAACAATCTGAAAAATACAGGAATACTTATAACAAGTTTTTTGTCACCTAACCATTACAACATAAACACACTGATACAATATCTACTTTAAATAATGTAATTTTTTTTAACAAATAGTCTAAATTACAAGAAACTTCAGAAATATAAATAACCGATCCAAACAAAAAGAAAACAGAAAGCAAATCCAAAATCACATTGTATTTAAAATAATAAAATCTACCACCGGAACGATTTTTAAATTTTAAAGTTGCTTAATCTGGCCTCGCATTTGACTGCTTCATGTTATCGTGTAACAGCGTTTCCAGTCTTGAGGCCTTTTATTGTTTAGGAGATGTCAAAGTTCATCCAACAAAAAAATATGGAAGCGATATAATAATTGCTATTTTCTCCAAATAAGCAGGTAATACGTAAAATGAACAGTTTATAAAACTTTGAATTATGGATGGGGCCAGTAGGTTTTAAAAAATGAAAAAGATGAATGACTCCAGAACAGTACCCTCCACATCATAAGTTTTCAGAAGGTGATATGAAACTCATTCCCAAAAGTCACCGCACATTTATTAAAGCTGTTTTAGGTACTAAACACAGAAAGTGCTCAGATTATTCGTCGTAACAGTCCTAGTAGGGTTGGCAGTATTTCTTTATTACGTAGGCGTAGAAGGGCCACATACACTTCTATTTTTTTAAATTCCGACTAAAATCTCTAAATCTGGGATTAATCTCAGAATTCCGATTATAGTCTTAAATTACTTAAATTAATATCGGAATTCCGGTTTTAATCTCGGAACTCCCACTTTATGCTCGGAAATCTTTAATGTTGGAATTCTGACTTTAATCCTCATAATTCTGACGCTAATCGCGAAATTCCGACTTTAATATCGGAATTCCGACTTCAATCTCGGGATTCCGATTTTAATACCACATTCTGATTTAAATGCTCAGAATTCTGATATTAATCTCGGAATTCAGACTTTAATGTCTGCATTTCAACTTTAATGTCGGGATTCCCATTTCAATCTCGGAATTCTGCCCTTAATCTTGGAATTCCGATTTGAATCTCATAATTCCGACTTTAATCTCAGAGTTCTGATTTTAATCTCGGAATTCCGACTGTAATATCAGAATTTCGACTTTAATCTCGAAATTCCGACTTTAAGACTATAGTCAAAATTTCGTCTTTAAACTCGGACTTCCGACATTAAACTCGAATTCCGACTTTATTCTTGGAATACTAATTACTTCCACATCCAACGGATGGGAAAGCACTGTATCGCGGAAAAAATTTTCAAAAATTTTTATTTGCCCAATCGCTTTAAAATGTTCGAAAACGTCTACAAACAAAATTTGAGCAAAAAAATTTCTTGTCTGTGTGTCTGCGTGTGTTTGTGTAGACACGATAACTTTCGAAAGACAACATGTGAACTTGAAATTTGGCATACACATAAATTCCAACTACCCAAAGACGCCTATTGTCTTTGGAGTAAGCAGGGTATAGGGAAGGGGGTGAAATTGAGTGGCAACTACCGTTTTTGCAAAAATTTATTTTCTTTTCCTTTTAATATATGATGAGTAGTATAATTGCGAGTATTATTCGGTGCAGCAAACTGTTAAGAAGTTACTGACAAAAAACCGTCCCTAAAAAAATAAGTTTTTTAAAAAGTGAAAATACCATCAGATAGGAAATTAAATTTCCCACAAAAGCAGTTTACAAATTTTCCAAAATTTTGTCATTTTCGAAATATTTTCAAAAAACTGGATTTTGGACCCTACCGCACGATTTTTTTAAATTTTGCTATTATACAGATAATTTAATTTCTAATTGAAATCTTTGTTGACAATATATTACGAAAAAGTTTAAACACACCAATTCCTTAATGTTTAAAAAGAAATTTATGGTAGTTGGGTATTGCAGATTTTTATTAATAGTACCCGCTAAATGGGGTGTTACACTGTCTTAAACTTGAATATGCAAAAATTTTTTATTAGAACCATAACTTATAAGTTAATTTAGCTTTTTTGGATAAAAAAAATCTTATAAAGCATCTTGTGTTTTAAAGGCAATCGACTTAATAATTTAAAACGAAACGACAATTGTACTTTATTACACCAAATATGCTTTTTTTGCAGAATAGAAAGAAAATAAAGTGATTCGGGCATCATAGTTTTATTATTTTACGGACAACCCAACATTAAAATTATAAAAAGGCAGTCAACATACTTTTGTAAACATTGTTCAATACGTCCCGCTTCTTTGGTATACATAGTCCAAATTTTTAGTTACATTTTATAGTACATTATTTATCATTTGTGTTTTTTTTTATTATTATCTATGGCCGCACTTATTCTTTCTTTGAGTTCCTTACAGCTTACGTAAATATAAAAATTTTGTGTATTACTTAAATAAATAAAATAAAGCTATCGTAAAGTTGTCGTAACTTTATATAGGATGTTCAGTTTTTTATTTAGCCAAATATAAAAACCTCGGATGAGACTTTTGTTTGGCTATTGGTATAGAAACTCAACATCTGCATATATTAGCGAATTAATAAAAAAATAGTTGATGTGTTTCTCGAGTTAAGATTCCGTGTCTCATAAAACGCTAGAACATATTGTTCTTTGGGATTTTCTTTTAAAACATCGTTAAGAGACAATGAATCTGGATGCTGAAACCTTATTTTTTTAGGTGGAGGCGTATGAAAATTCTACAAAAAATTTATTACAGTTCAAACACACACAAGTTCAAAGTGAACATATACTGCACATGTACGCCGTATGCTGCACGATACTCTGGACACTATACCGTAAAATTCTTGCCTGAAACTTGTGAAACCAGATTATTACAGATAGAACTCAACTATTTGCGGCTGTTAACCACTCAATTTGTTATGACAATGCTCGATTAGCTCATCACTTTTGCCCGAATAACAAAATATATTAGTTTTGAGAAATTTGCTGTGAGAGCAAATATGTATTGTGCTGGATGCTATATAACTATAAACTTTGCTAAGCTGGCAAAGTAAAACCAACCAAAATGTTTGTTTCGTCCAACAAAACCATATTTGTTTAGGCTGGAACACTGTTCTCAAAACAGCAAATTATGTTTGTTAGTGCAGCAAAAAAAATTAACAAAATATTTCGCTATTACAGCTCACTCATTTTTCTCAGTGTGTGACACCAAGTAATTATTTATACGGGTTTTACCAAACACGAGTTTCATGAAAAAGGTAGCGAACGGTGTGAAGCGAGCAGGATAAAAGTCTACAAGTAACCAACTAAAACTTTATTAATATTACTGAATATCGCGACACGGTAGATTAGAGGTTCAATTTACAGAGAGTCATTTTTGTGTGATAACGGATACTTTAATAATGGCCTCATTTCAGGGGATAACTTACCAATATTTTATTTGTTGCAAATGATGCTTTAAATGCGCACATATGTGTAGACGTTATTCAAGAAGCCGTAGTACCATTCTCGCATTTTGTAGGTGATAGCCTTATGTAATGAATTAAAATTGGACATCATGCACTATACAGGTAAACGCTAAAACTTTACATAGCTGTTCAAAGGGATTCAGGTTAAAAGTTCTGGAAGTTATGGAGATAAAAAAGCTGATAAGTCAAGGGCTTGTTTGAATGACCCATTGAATTTTTCCTCTCCTGTTTTAGACAATTTCTTGTCTTTGCATTAATAGTTTGGCGTTTTAGTTTTTTGATCTTGTTGGAACCGGTACATTTCTTTTCTTAATCTTGCTAAAAGATTCTATTTTCGTTGTTTTATTTTTTTTTGTAAGCCTAACTTGATTGTCGGTTATTGACGGAGCATAATGTGACTTTTCATAGTTGGTTGTCATTTGTCGTGCCGTGAAACAACCAAGTGCTTTCTATTTTTATTTTATTAATAAAATGTTTTACCATTAAGGACCGCGGGTGTATTATTGAGTAAAGTAGTAAGTAGCACACTGTAAGTTTGGATAATATTAAAATTTTATAGTTTTGTACAAATCACAAAAATTAAACTTTTTAGAAATTTTAGAGATTTACAAAATTTTTAATGACCAAAGTGTTGCAATTTTAAATGAAAATTATGTAATAACTTTAAAGTCTATATTGTTGTTTTAATTTTTTTGGTTTCTATCAAAAACGTTATTTTTGTTATCCATAATTTATAATTTTTATAACCTTTGTACTTGGTATTGAAAATGGTTATTTAAGGCCCAAAGCGCTTTGCCACATTAACATCCTTTTTAATAAAGTGGAGAAGACATCGGATTATTATATAATTTGTCTAAAATGTCTTTTGCAAAGTTTGAATGGTGTATTTCGGGTTCCGGGAGAACATAAATAGTATTGACAGCAAGCAGTAATTCTATCATAACAAAACTGCTTTTGTCTGACAAAGGCAAACCTATTTGTTAAGTAATTTTATTATTTTTTTTTAATAAAATTACCAAATTATGCATTAATACTTTTTTTGTTATTACTTTTGCACCCTATACCTCCATCATTCCTTATCTCAATTATTAAACCGTTGTTAAATTAATTTAATGAATATTTAAGTGCTTTCAGAAACCACTGTTTTGTAACTCACTGTATGTTCAAATTCCGTATAATGCCAAAACTGTTTCATATTCTAACAGGCTCTATGACGATTTAAACAATTTTTAACAAAGGTTTCAAAAACTGGTTTTAAAATCACAACTTTAAACTGAAAAAATTAGTTTGTCATTTATCTCTTTTATATAATAAAACACTTTTAGTATGTTACTTAACGGAAATATAATATAAATATAAAAGAGATATAAATAACAAAAATTGCTAAAGTTATCATTTAAATGAAATGTATAATTTGAACTACAATATTGTACATATTTGAGAGCTAATCTGACTCTTAAATACGTATTTTCAGATGACAAAATAAACTAAAACAGAATGTAAAGAAGCGCGACAAAATTAAAAGTCCGCAGAAACTAAAATCTCTGTTAAAGCCAAACGCTGCGCTGGTTGTCCGTGAAAGTGCTGACCTTGCTATTATTCATATGTATTATAGCACCGGCAATGCTGCTGGATCTCGCGTTGGCCGCTAGATATCAAAGTTATACAAATTCGGATCTCGCCTTGTCTATATATCTCGCGGATCCCACCTTGCTTATCTTTTATCAAAAACTCAAAATCAAAAATCTTTTCCCCTCTCATGGTTTTTGGACTCAGGGGACTTAACAATGCTTATCTTATTTAAATATACTTGTATATTTTAATTGCTTCTAGTGGATCTCGGGTTGTCTATAGTTTATTCGGATCTCACCTTGTACGGGAAACATATATATATACCTTGACTCACATGAAATATTTTAAGGACGGCTACAATGGGGTGTTCTCCATCCAATGAAACGAAATTTAGCCGGACGTTATTTTGCACCAATCCCCACTCTTTGTATATTGCCTAGTTCAGCGCAATCTTCTGTAGTTGGCGCGACCATCGCATTCGGTATATACATGAGCGGTCGAGATTGCACTCAGAATGGCATCCAGGAAAACTGGCAATTATGCGTACTTGCTGGGTACGTTGTATTTTGAAAGTTAGCGAGATTTGTGCTCTTTTATGGGTCGCGTTAAGCATTTTGAATAAATATGAATTGAAAATGTCTAAGAAGTATTAAAAAGAATAAGCAGGCCTTTGTCGTACCACACGTTTATAGTGTTTTCGGTGCTGTGTTTTGTGATGCAATAGCCTTTTACTACAGTTTATTTAAAAAAAATAGGCGCTTAATTTCTCACGAAACGAGGCTGAAAACAGTAAACGCATAAAGGGTATCTGCGTAAAATAGGATAGGAGTTCACCAAAAAAGCGCAAAGCATACGCGGCCAGATAGAACAACTGCATAAGCGTGTTTAAAACAAAAGCTTCCAAAAACAAAGATTCATATTATCAGTAGATGTTTTGAGAGGGCATATGAATTCTCTTGCACCTTTCATTTTCCACAGCGAAATTATTTAGTAAATACATTATTATATAGAAGGAAGCTTAAAAAAATTATGAGATGATTTAGACAAGACCTCAGTATTTTAAGCATTTGCAAAAAAGGGTAATCATATCGAATACACTTATTCGTCTCGCGTAATAATTTTATTTTTATAATTAAAGTATAGAAACCTTCACTTAAAATCCAAACATTTTTTAATATAAAATTGTTTAAAATAAATGAAAAAATTGCTATTTAGGGACAGTTAAAGCGAATTGAACGCCATTTTTACATTACATCATGCTCACGTATTACACTAAAATATTTGCTGGTTTGATACTATAGTATAGTAGTACTGAAATGAGAAAACTGTGCATTCGAATTATTTGGTGGTAAACAGCGTAACTACAGTACGTAAATCATTATTGTTAAATTACTACTTTATGTAATAATAAATAACCGACAAACAATAACTTAGTAAAATGATTATAAGCAGAGCTTCTGTGGGCTTAATAGGTATTCGTTAAGTCATTGTTAGTCAGTAAGTAAGCGGTGAAATTTGAAGACTCGCGGAATTTTAGGTGCGTACGGGAAATATGGTAGGTTGCTTGTAAACAAGCTTCAGACTCTTAATCAAATAGTTAAACTGAAAGCAAACCACATGTCAAACCTTCAGCTCGTTTCTAATCTAAGTAGTTAGAATGTTTCAACGAGTGCACCATCTAAAGCTTTTCGTTTAGCGCAAAATTAAACGCGGTCAGTGCTTACAGTAATTTCCTAATAATTCTGTTCTACATAGAGTGAGCATTTCATAACGCTGGTTTATGAGTTATTTTTTGTTTTATGCGCCAAAGGCGCATTACTTTCAATGAGCCGCACGTAAAAAATAGTTCTTTGGCGTCTGTGTTGGAACACGGAAAAAGCAATTTCACGTTTGTCCAATACAAGTGCTAGTAATGAATGAGATACTGGCGGTTGTTGTAGGAAAATTTAAATTTAAGGCACATTTCTTCCGATATTAGGACGGAAAACATTACAGGATGTTGTAGTGCAGTTATCTCGAAACTATTTAGGTAGCTTGAAAACTGATTGAAGTCGATTGAATGTATGTGCTTTATTTCATTCGATTTATCATATAACTTTGACGATCGCTTCGACCTCAAACAGACATTACCAAATAGATAACAACGTTATACTAAACTCAGATGTGCAGAATTTTGTTTACGTCCCCTATTTTACAGGGGTTGTAAAGTAGCGTTGTAAAATTCTCTGGCCTGCATTTTGAGGGCCGACTTCCTAGTTTCGGCAAAATCAAAGGTGTGGTGGACGTGGGAATTTTTATTTCCTTATTTGCCAAATATTTTTCTAGTGCAGACTGCTTTATTTTCAAAAGCTTCAAAAGGTTTATTTTTTTACCTTCCCTTTCGAAATGTCGTTTTCATGTAAGTATAATGATCATTTTTTATGCAATGGCACCTGTTGTGCTTTTATTTTAATAGCTCAACTTGATTGTCCTATGTACAGAACATCGCATTGCATACATTTTAGTTGGTAAATACCGCTTTTGGTTTTGGATTTTGGTTTATTGTTAACAAGACGTCCCAAATTGCACTTAATTACCTCTATTACTTTTATTTCGAATCTATTCAACCTATTTTTAACGCAAACGCAAACACTAACCCCTTTAAAATAATTTGCTGCGGCGAAAATATGTTATTTATCATTTATATTAGCATTGTACGGTATTCTTTGTAGTCTCACCGCCAGTGGGGTAAATTGGTATTTTTCTTCAAAGAGACTTTACTTAAACTAAATATGATCTAATCCTATTTGGTTTAATAAGCAGTGTAAGTTCTATGGTTTTACAGCAGGCTAT